>QKQZ01051572.1:0-17369 GCA_003595255.1 Solenopsis fugax
TTTCAGTTCCTATAAAAAACTCGGAGAAATTTTCTAAAAAGTTATAAAATTATAATATAAATATAATATAAATTATAATATAAATAGAGAAAAAATTCTGTTTATATTAAAATTATAAAAAATTATATGAAAAATTTAAAAAAAAAATTTTCCCCAGGGGCCTTACGAGAATTTTCGTTCAAAATCAGTAATGATTTTCAAATTATGTCTTACAAAACTGCATACATAACACCCACACACATATACACAATTAAATTCAGTACTGTTATACTTCAGTAAAAAATGTACATAAAAATATGCTATTGCAGCTTTATCAAATTTTGCAAGAATCAAAAGTACTTCGCAATGTTGCAATATAACATTAATAATCAAATAATGAGAAATATTAAGTCCACAATTAAGAATACGAAAAATATACCTGTATCTTTCAAAGTTTAATAACATATTGAGCACGTGTTATCTAAGAAAGCCGAATACAGGCTTTGTTTGGCCGAGCTTATTTTCTTCTTTCAGTTTGCTCATAAGAGTTTCGTTTAGTTGGAGACTGATATCCTTTCCAACCTGTAAAATCGAAAATTTAAATTCAAAGACAAATTTCATATGAATTATGATTCATCTTTAACCATAGCGTACGATAATCAACATATACAGAGATCGTCATTACCTTCATCATTTTGATCAAGGTGCTAGGCAACAGGCTGCCGTATCCCAATTTGACTACAGACGTCACCTTACCGTTCGGCATCGCGGATATAAGGATACTAGCGGTGCTGCAGGATTCTTCTTCCGACGTTGGATCTATCACGAAATTATCTCCAATCTGTTACGGGAGATGCTTGTTATTTTTCAGCACAACAATTAACATCTTTATTAATTAAACATTAAAACTTCATTGCCAAAAATGTACAAAGCAATTAATAAAAATTTGCAAAGAAAAAAATCGTATGTTCTTACAAAAATGTCTTAGTTCTGATATGCTGTTCATATTTTTCTTACATTAAGTCTGAGTGAAAATTCATCTGCATGATTAAGAATTTTTTGAGTACCTTTTTTGTCTGCTTTATCACTAGCAAATCAATATGTTGCAAGACGTTAAAATAATTAAATTAACATTCCAAAGCGAGTTGAAACGTTCGTTTGTTAGATTAAAGAATAAACATTGTTAATAACTAATAATTATATTTCGCGCATCAATATTGGCACTGCTCTCTCACTAGCCTTGACTTAATTCTCTTGTTGTTTAAATTCCGAGAACCCTTGATTACATATTGTGTTTTAAATTAACACTGTTTTAATGTAAAAAAAATTAATAACTATTATTTTAAGTTATTAAAATTCTACTACACTTCAATTAGTACTTGAGTGAAAAAATTCAACATAATTAAGAATTTTTTAAACACATTTTTATGTTTACTTTATTATTGGAAATGTATCGAGAGGCAAGATATTAAAATAATTAAATTAACGTTATTTTAATGTAAAAGAATTTTAATGAACTATTTATTTTACTAGAATTTTAATAACAAAACTAAACTTAAATTAGTTTGATGAAAATTCATTGACAGTAGCATTCCAGGGTTAGACATGTGTTTATAAATATTTCCTTTTGGTTCTTAGATAAGTGACGCGTTCGGAAAAAGCTTGATATCACAGCAACTTATTTATTTCAATAATGACTTATTGCATACCTTACATACTGTTACTACCAAAGGATAATTCGTGACATCCAGTTTAATACAGTCGTAAAGATCGTCTGACACCTGAATATCCGGTTCGCCACCGTCGAGTGTTGCTGTGATCACCCTCGGGATTTCAGTATTGTACAATGCCGCCTTCACCGCAGCACCCACTGCATCGAATAAATTCCCGCCGCATTGAAGGATCTGGAGAGGTAAGGAGTGATGAAGCAGGGTTTTTAAAACACGACTGTATCGCCCGATAGTACTTACCAAAATGTCCACATACATTTTCCAACATTTCTTATGAGGTATTATACATAGTTGTTTCAAATCGAAGGCATCCGGTGTCTGGTAAGCCATTGAGAGAACATTGCTGATCTCGGTCGCTAAATCGTCCCCGCCTTTGCCCTCGAATGCTGGTGTGGCGTTAGCGGAGCTGCGAAAGACAACCAAAGTATGATACTTTAATCCTCTGTACACATGTTGTTTTCCTTGACTCCTCTAGGCTGCATTCGGAAACCCGAGTGCCTTTATGTATTATTTTATCTTTATTTAACATTCAGTACCTTTATTTAACAAAAGGATAAAATGATACATAAGGGTACTTGGGTAATATTTCCGAATGCAGCTTTACGTGTATATATTAGGTGACGATATTTTAAACAATATGTTATATCGATATTTTAATTTTCATTACTTTTACAAGTATAAAAAAATTTTTCAATGACTTTAACACATACTTTAGAAGGTATATTTATATAATTATTTATTTAAAAAAACAATTGTATATCAATGTTATTAACTAATTACAGTTCTTAATTTTTCAAAACAATATGTTGTCATTTGTGTCAAATCGTGTATACAGAGGGTTGATCAAGAATTCGAGTCAAAGATGTGCGTGCATGCATACCAGTCTACAAAAAAGTCCAATTTGCCCTCGTGTGGTCTTTCGGCATATGGCGTGTCAATCTCCACTTTCACACCGACCAATACATCCGTGATATTACCTATGCGTAATCTCGCTGATCCATGTGCGTGTTTCATCAGCCTGGTCTCGATCTCGAGAGGACGATACTGATACTTGGACCGACCATCGTTTCTCAGGTCAAGCTGAAATTAACAAATCAATTGTCAATGTATATAATACACAGCAAGCAAAATGTTAATAGTATAAAATGACATATTTAGTATTTTGTACTTATTTAAGTCTGCTGTTCTGAGAATAGAATTTCTTATACTATTGTTTGGGGATCAATACAATCAATAGCTTTAAAAAATAAAACTTTTTCTCAAAAAAAAAGATTTTATATTAACAAATGAAATCATCAAATGCCAAAGAAAAATTTTTTAATTAAATATTAATAAGAAAAAATATGTTTTGAGTCAAATAGACCTGAACAGAACCTGAATAGAATAACAGTTAAATAAGACATTCCAATAGTTATCTTGTCTGCATTGAACTGATATTTTATCAGCAAAACCTATAAATATAATTTAACAATAGATTACTAGCAGAAATTATATAGGATTTCTTTTACAATCATTGAATTCTGCTGTTCTTTTCAAATTTCCTATATATATTATTACATCACTTGGCGGTCAATGCAATCAAAAAGCTTTAAAAAAAAAAAAAAAAAAAATCNNNGTTAACCGTTTAGAGTAGTCGCTTATATATCATATCACAACGAGTTTATTTAATTATTTTATTAGTCCAACTACGTAATGATTTTTGAAGATTTTTATTTTGTGTACCTGCCCATGGCATCGATCGAACCTTTTTATCTTATTCGTTGTCACTGGTCTATTCAACCATATGCCAATGCAACATCTTGAAATTATTGAGATACTCCTCGATCATGTTAAAGACATTATTATCTAGAGAATTATTGTTATGCTGAGGATGGTCCGAAGTGGGACCAAAACGTTTCATTGGAAAATTTTGAATAAAAAGATTTTGTTTGCGCACCAACAACCGCGCGGTTACTCTCATTAGAACTATACATTTCAAATTTGAAAATAAAAAAAATTTCTCAGAAAAGAAATCTTACATTAATAGATAAAATCATCAGATTTTTAAAAGTCTTTTAATAAAACATTAGTAAGAAAAAATAAATTACAATTTGAGTCTAATAGACCCAAACAGAACAGCAGAATTAAAGAATATATTCCAAGTTACATAAAATGACATATTTTGCTTGGTTCCTATAATTAATTCTGTATCATATTCTCTTAATAGATTCCGCTGTATTTCTGTTAGCATTCTGCCGAAAATTTGTAACAGACACTTTACCAGGTCTTCAGACAGATATAATAATCTGTCTGTCAACCTGTATGGGCAAGTTAATAGAAAAATATTTTTCGAACAGAGACCATACATTTTTATCTGTAACAATCTGAAATTGTTCAAAATATAATAATTAATGGAACAGAGAGATTAGTACTTGAAAAAAAAGACTAGTGGAACGTGCATATTAGATCGTTCAAAACAATTGCACGTGCATACGGTGTACTATGGAAAATACACTCACGTCGACTCCATGAATAATAAACGTTTTCTCGCCCAAACTCAAAGGGGTCTCGGCCATCTCGCAAAGACTGACTCCGTCAATCTAACGTCAATTTTAACACAAAAACCTGATCATAGATGTGAAGAGCTTATTGTGTTTATACAGCTGAAACGGGACGACATAACCTCACTTGGAGAGAAACTCTTGCTACCGCAGCCGCAGGTAGCGACAACGAGGAACCACGTTCAGTTGATTTTTCAGGGCGGCTTCGATCAAACTCTACTTGACTCAATTGGTACGATAATCAAATTACTTTTAAAATTTTTGTCTGCAATATTGGATAAACTTAAAGATGATTTATCTATAAAAGTGAATTGAGGCATTTGCCTGTTGAAAATTTTTCTCAGAATTTTTCAGAATTTCTATTAAAATTTTATGACATATTTTTAGAAAATTTTCAAACTTTTTGAATAAAATGGCATATTTTTCAAAAATAACTTAGAAAATCTAAAAATAATCCCAATTATGAATCATTTAAGGGTAAAATAATTGTTATTATTTTGTGTAAATTTAACGATCAATTTAAATCATATGTTGTTATGATCATTAAAAAATATGTTGTTAATATCAATATAAAAGCAGTAAATATAATTATTATGTATATTATATATTATAGTATTCAATAAACTGATTGTAACTTTTGAAAAAATGTTTAAAAATGTTTATGAGTAAAATTAAATATTTTATTTTGCCAATTCATAAAAAATTGGAACTTGTAACAAACATTTTTAAATACTTTTTCAAAATTTTCAAACAATTTATTGAATATACTGTATAATATATAAATTTTTTGAAATTATATTTGCTTATATTGATATTAACAACTCATTTTTTAATGTTTGATCGTTAAATTTACAAGAAATAATAAAATACATATGTACATTAATATATGTTTACATACGTTTTTAATAAGTTATTGTATGTTATATAGTGTACTAAATATAATTTACTAAGGCTTGTATTCATAATTAATTCTTATTTCAAGATCATCTTAAGTTAATGTCTTAAGATGCTAATACAGAATTCTCTGATTGGTGAATGACATCTTAAGAAAGTGCTTGATGATCTTAAATATAAAAATTGACTATAAATACTGACCTAGGAGTATCACAATATCAAGGAATTATGAAAGAAGTATTTAAAAATCTTATTAGAGAGATTATTAAAGGTAACTTTCTATTTTTTCCCTAAATGTCATCAATGATTATAAGAAAGTGATTTTATTATATTTTACAGTAATTACAAAAAACTAAAAAATGTAAAAAAAATTTTCTACAATTTTATTAATACATGTATCTGTAAAATATTTAATTTTGCATTTGTCCCATAATTGGGAATGTCACTATATTTTTCAGATCTTTTCAGATTAACACAATATTAATAAAATAGAACTCAAATAAAAATATTTAGACCAACTTGAAAGACTAAAAATCTATGTATGTAAATCTTGATAGGTTCTGAGAAGCTCTCATTTTATACAATAATTTTGAAAGAACACTTATAAAATATGAAATTTCATATGAAAAAGTCTGTATCTTTCTTAAAAACCTTTATACATATATGTGTGAATTCTGATACAGTCTAAAAATTTCTCATTCTCTAATGCCTGAAGAGATCTTCTGAAAAATATAAAAAAAATATGAAAAAGTTTTGGTTTTTTCTAAAAATCTTTATATATGAATTCTGATATTCTAAGATTTCTCATTCTATAATTTTTAAAAAAAGACTTTAAAATTCTGAAAATCTTTATATATGAATTCTGATATTCTAAGATTTCTCATTCTATAATTTCTAAAAAAAGACTTTAAAATTATGAAAAATTTAAAGTATTTTTTCAGAAATTTTTATAAATTTAAAGTATGAAACATTCTCAAAAATTATATAAAAAATTCTGAGAAAAATTTTTGTCAAGGAAAACCTTGATGCAAATTGTCTTTATAATAGCTGCTTTTACTTCCTATCTATGTTTCTTTCCTATCTCGTAAAAAGAAATCTGTAAATATATTACATACACAACACGTTTATAACTCACTTTACATCTTTACAATTCATGTTACAAAAAATAGTTAAGGAATAAGAATGTGCACATATATAATATGCATGTTAAAATACACATAAATCACAATATTCATTGTTGGCATAAAAAATTATGATTAGAAATACACCAATTTCTCTTTTGAGAAAATTCTGACACGATAAATTGTCTAAAATTAGAAATATTAATTTCATAAGATTATTTCTTATTAATTCATATATGCACATAATAAATTGTTAGTTTCTAAGAGATATGAATATCCAAATAATCATGATTGTCACGACAAAGTTAGTTGGGTATATTCATCAAAACGTCAAATAATTGAATTTTTTTCACAATAATTTTTAGAAATAATAGTAAAAGTTTTGTTAATAATTCAGCCTTTTAATTCGTTTCTAAGGACTATGTTTTATTTTCGTAGTAATTGTAAATAATTTTCTGCTTTAGTTTGTTGATGATATATATTGTATCATTAATAATTTAATTAGTATCGATAAAATGTAATAACGCATATTTACAAAACGTTGATGTAACTACATAATTAAAGTTTTACTTTTATTACAACTGTGATTTGAATGCTTTTAGAACATTCTTAATTAGGCCAATCGAAAAATTTCTTCACCAAAGACTATCATTTTTCGAAATATACAAGACATACAAAGATAATCAGGCTGCTGAAATTAAATTGTTATTTATATAACAATAATTATTATTTTATATGGGGAAAATAAATTATAACGTATTCAACAGAAGAAATCCGTGTTACTTTTATTCGCATATAATGTAAAAAGAATATACATTTATGAAATGATAAAAATAAACTTGGCTATAGAACTGCAGTTAAAATATGTTCGAATGTGTTAACAATTTATTAGCAAATTGCTATCCTGGATGGTATTAATCAATAAATTAATCGCCAATTAACTTAATAAAAAATATCTAAGCGATACGAGATTAATTATAAATGAATGATAATTTATTTTTTTATAATTTCTTACAAAAATAAACATCTTGGTTCTTATCCGTCACACTCTTCATGGATTTACCTCTTATACAGGATTTACACCACAAGCACTCGACGTACGATGATCTGATATTCAATAGGAAATAAGATTTCTATATAGCAACACTTTTGTCTCTAGAAAACGTATTCTTTTATCGAACATTATACATCGGATGTCAGCGATGTGAATCTTGTATTGTATAGCATACACTGCATCCCCATTTCTTCTCCGATATCTTTGGAAAATATAACATTGCAAAAGAAGACATTTTACATTGTTATCTTCTGGTTGAGGACGCTCGCAGTGTCTTCATCGCTGGAATCTTGCACATCAGAATCACTGGAATCAGTATATTGAATCTTCTTGCACAAGTGAATGTTGCATCTCTCGAATGAGCTTTTCAAATTTGCTTTACGTGGTGGAAAAATCTGGTTCTGGGAGCCACACTGTCGTGAAGTCTTCTTCTTCTTTTTTGATAATGATATCGAGATCGATGTCGTCAGGAAATACAGTGTCTGTAGATGATTCTGTAAAAAAGTAGACAAATGCAGAATTATTCGTATATTTGTCTAATAACAATTGGAAAAGTAGACTATGTGAATCCGATGAAATGAAGCTAAGTTCTAAAATATGTAATAAAAGGTGGGGCAAGACGAGGTAATTAAGGTTTAATGATGAATAAAAACTAGATTTTTTTATAATCAACAAATTATCTTTACTTTTTAAATAGTTTTTAGATATCAATCTTTTAATATAACTATCGTTAAATAAAATCTTCAGAAAATTATAAACTTTATTTAAAAAAAAAACAAAGAAAAACAAAAAAGATTTCTCCCCATCTTGTTCCACGGATGGGTAAGACGGGGTATCTCCGTAGACAAGATGGGGTACTTATGCGTTATTAGCTTAACTTCTTCTCATACGTTTCTTTGGTTCCTTTCTTCGTGATTTTATAGTTTGTACATTTCTTCTTCTCTTCTTCACTTTTTTTCCCTTTGTCTTTTTCTTCGCTATTATATTTTCTTGTACTTTATTTTTATGTAGTGAGGACGTTGTTATTGCAGTTTTTCCACGTTTTTTAAATAGTAGAGGCGTTAGTTCTTTAGGGCTAACTAATTGAAAAGAAGTATTTTTTTCTGGTTTTGTGGTCTTATTCCGTTGATAATCAGGCCAAAATGAACAACCCGGTTGAGTGTTATCTAAATCTACGATCTGTTTTTCGGCTGATTGGACTGGTTGTGTGACATTTAAAGGATCTGTGATCTCTTTTTCGGCTGATTGGACTGGTTGTGTGACATTTAAATGATCTATAATTTGTTCTTCGGGCGGTTGGACTGGTTGTGTGATATTTAAAGGAATATCCGCTGTAAAAGAAGCTATAAGATCAAGTTCTGTAAAAACAGTGACATCAAGTGGCCAGATCCCACATTTTTTGAAACCATTAACAGCAGTTGACATATTCGCTGCCTGAACAAAAGCCTTGCCAAACAACTCTGCTACTTGATATGTATCAACAATGCGCCCAGGATTTGAGCAAAGCCATGAAGAAATAGCTTGATCATAGTAAGTGCTTAAAGGTTTCATAAAAACCTCAAGTGGCTGAAGGCGATGTATAGTGTGGGATGGAAAGCACAGTATGATTACACCATTTGCTCTTGCTTTGTCAATCAGCTCTATGCTCTTTGTGTGAATGCAATCTCCATCCAAAAGTAATAAAACGGGACGATTTTTAGATGCATTGCTGAAAGTTACGAATTTCCTAAACCACTGCAAGAATAGCTCGGTTGTTATCCATCCAGTGTCACTACATACACCCCAAGCACCCGGGGGAGCATTTACCATTAATTCTGGTTTCATCCTCTTACAAGGAAATACTAACATTGGAGGTATGTAGTGTCCAGTCGCGCTGAAACATATTTCGATTGTGATCGTCGCACCTTGTTCAGCAGAAACCAAAGCATTCCCTTGTTTTCGTCCTTTTTGCGCTATTATTTTAGATTTTGTTTTCGGGACAATTGATATTCCGATCTCGTCACAATTGTACACACGATCAGCAGTTAATTGATATTTGTCATAGATCTCGCCTAATAACTTGTAAAAACTTTCAACAGCAACTTTATTAAAACCCGCTGATGTGCTTTCAGGTTTTCTAATCGCCAAGTCTGGATGACGTTTCAAAAATCTACGTAACCAGTCATTTCCAGCTTTACCTTTACTTTCATTAAAAGGATGTTTTTTCTTGTTTTTCGTTGCTAATTGGTACACTAAAATCTTCAAATCGTTAGTTGTGAGCCCATAAAATCTGCATTCCATTTCTTTTAAATATTCAACCAGTTCAGCTTCTTCTTTAGCTGAAAATATAGGAGACTTTGGCCCTAAAGGTACTTTGATTTCTTGACAGAAGTTTTTATTTTCCCGAGCTTTTTTTACTTTTCTTTCTAGTGTAGACTGTGGCACAGAATATGTTTTCGCTGCTAGGTAATAACCCATCTTTCTTTCTAATACAGCAGTAATTGCATTACGCATTGTTTCTTCTGACCATTTTCCTCGATCCGTCTTACGTATATAATTTCTAACCATCCTAGAATACAAAGAAAAAAATGATAAAAATAATCATTAATATCATTTTATTTTTGGATAAATTTCTTAATCCTTATGCAGGCGCGTGGAGGCCAAATTGACCCAATTTGAATAAATGAATGTTTCTCCATTTCGTTTTTGTTTATAACTCTACTATCATTCTGAGTATCTTCCTTCTACACTTTAATCTTTACTTCAAGTAACATCAATAATGCTCGAATATTTTAGCTACAAACAATTCTTTTATCACCTGGGTCAATTTGACCCTCAAACGACCATGTACGTAACTTTTTGTGCAATTCGACGTATTGCTTAAAAGTTCACTTTTAGTTTTCAGATTTTTTTAAATTTATTTTTATTTTATACTTCTTTTAATTTTTTCGAGTATAAACATATATTTTATTTTGTATATTAATAATTTTTATTTTTAATAAACAGATGATAATTGTTATTTTCAATTATTTTTTAATAATAAAAATGTTTATTAATATATTTTTTTGTAATGCTTTAAATTAATGTACGAGACAAACATGTATATATTTATAAAATAAAGATACTATAAAAATACTATAATATAATATTACGTCACTTCCAAATTATTACTAGCTTTAAACAATCACATTATTTAAGTAAAACTCATTTTATGTGTTTATGCTTTAACTTAAAGTGTAATAATAATTTATTCGATCATTTTAAATGCCTATATTTATTAACTTGAAAGCTATGAATTAATTTATTAGTCAAAATGTTACGTAAAGAAATATTTTTAAAAATATAGTTTTTTTTTTAAATTTCTAATGCTTGCAAATTATTATTTCATATTTAAAATATGTGTCAATTTATATATGTCAATTACTTATAAATAAAAATAAAAAACTTTGTTATATATAAATAAATTAAAGTGTGGGGCAAAATTTGATCCCCACGCGATTATTTACGTCATAAAAAATCAGGTGCTCGCTTAAGTGTTAAACAAAAGCTAAAAATAAAATTTTAAAAACATAAATACAAATTAAAAACTGTCTTTTATCAGATGGTAATAGTTTTTATAATATTATTTCGTATTTTATAAGAATTGTTTTTACGTGATTCAAAAAAACCGTCTAAGAAATTGGGTCCCAAAACTGGCACCTTAGGCAAAATGGCAGAATTCAGAGACGGGATAGTGGAAAAATATGAAATAAATTGATAAACAAAATAATAAAATGTTTTTATATATTAAATAACAAAATTCATGAAAGTAAAAGACTAGAATTGAAGCATAATCGCTGTGCATCGTAAACGAAAAAGTAAGTATGTACAATAGGTGCACGGAGAACTACACCAGTTCTTTTGATAATAATAACTATGGTTTTTGAGCATCGAGTCCCTTCTCTTATCTATTTTTTTAATAAAAAGTTAATAATAAACGAGACCGGCAGTCTAGCTAGAAATAATAATGAAATCGACGTCGATTCAACGTCAAAATCATATCAAATCGACATCGATATTCTATTCTATTAACATTTCTGGTTGGGAGGTTAACCGGTTTTACAATTATAAGTAGATGTTACTTGTGCTTGATGTATCAGATCCACGTATACAATTGAAGAATTAATGTTTTTTTTTGTCGATTTATACATTTTACCTTTATTATGTTATTGTGATAAGTAACAACAGTATATTTTTCTTTAGACACGAGTTTTCTCTTTAATCGTCACTCAACACGGCGTAACGCGCGACATTGAAGGTTATGTACCATAGGTAAGGCATGGAGGACTGGAGAGAATATTGCGGTGGTGGAGAATTTTGTAATCGGAAGTGCATCATGGGAGACCGTCTATAACACGCTTACTTACCGTAAGTAGCGCTGCAGTCGATATACACTGGACACGTTCCATTCAATGCTTGTAACACTCATGGAATCATTTTTGTTGTTTGCTAAATATTAAACAAAGACAAATAATGCTTACGAGCGTTAAGTGGAACGCGCCTACCAAATCCTTTTTTATAACATTTTTCCTTGGCTGCACTTCCACTCACTAGTGCAACACTCAGTGTAACGTGTTTCCTATGACTAATGGCGGCGAACTTTATTTGATGTAGTGCAAGTTTTATGCAAAAAGTGTGTTTTCGCTACATCATCTCAAAGAGGCGGAGTTTTCATAACTCCGAATAAGTTTTTTAATATTTATTTATAATACTCTGAAAGAAAATTATTACGATACAATAATCGCTGAAATTCAATTTGAATTAACCTCCTACAGTTTATTTCCAGTAGCGGCCATCTTGGACCGCCTATTAGACCGATATTACACTTGTCGTACGACAAATTTGTTAAGCGTGTTGATTGGCTGTAGGATAGAAAATTTCTAGAGACCCAAGAAATTTTCTTTTCTGCAGCCATTCAACAAGCTTGAAAAATTTGTCATACGACACGTGTAATAGCACCCTTAGGATTATACCCCTATCATCGCAATGCTCTCTCTAGTATTCTATGGCTGGTATTCATAGTCGATTCTTATTTCAAGATCATCTTAAGTAATGTCTTAAGATGCTGATACGGCTCTCTGATTGATTGATGATATCTTAAGACATTACTTAAGACGATCTTAAATATAAGAACGGACTATGAATACCGGCCTATGAGGTAAGGTTAGCAGACCTATAGTCTGTTCTTATAAATTCAATCTAGTNATGAGGTAAGGTTAGCAGACCTATAGTCTGTTCTTATAAATTCAATCTAGTTTAACCCAATTGAATCCAAAAAGTTTTTCTTTGTGTGTGTGTGTGTGTGTGTGTGAAAATATTGTATATGTATATTTACATACACAGATATAAAGGCATTGAAATGGATTTATTTAACATTTACGAATGTACTTCTGAAAATCTGAATCCATTTTAATTCATTTTAATACATTTTCGTTTACTGGAAGACATTCACGTCGCTAATTGGTTGTTCAAAGAGAAAAATTGCGCTGAGTGGCTGTGGTAAATTGCCAGACAGCATGCGCAATCTCGCTATGCAGTTACTTTATTTTCCTCTACCCCATCTTGCCCCATCTTGTCTCGTCAAAATATCAATAATTTTCCAATGACTTTACAAAGTAGAAAATAACATTTTTACTTTATATTAAATTTTGTTTCAGAAACACATGCATTCACAAGGGAACTACTATAAATTTAATGTTAAAGCTTGATTCAGACTTCACGCAGCAAATGGCAAGCGTCGAGCAGCAACAAAACTTGCTGCTTGCCCAGGATTCAACAGTGTTGAATTTTGGAAAATCACAAAAAAATGTAAATTATATGATCTAACTCAATAACGCAGCTACTTTGCTAAATAACTTTCAATGACCGAGGGACCACATCTAACACGTATGCTTATAAATAATTGTGTTTCTTGCATTCGAATCGTGCAATACAGGAGATACCTCGTCTTACCCCTGCCACCTCGTTTTGCCTTCTCTTACTCAGGGTTGGGTAAATAGTTCAAATATTGAACAATAAATAGTTAAAAGATAAATAATGAAATTAAAAGTTAATAATTTTTTACTTAACTTAATTAATTTTAAATGATTTAATGTGTAACTTCTAGTTATTTTTGAAACATAAATTTTAATTTGTTAACTTTTTCTAAGTTTTCAAGTAAAAATAATACATTTCTACATACAAAACTATATTTCTTTGTTATTTTATATAAACTTAATTTATAAATACAATTAAAATTAAAAATTTGATGATCTATAATTGTTTGTTATAATTGTTTTGAGTACTCTAATTTCAAAAAATTACGAATTTCTAATTTTTAATATAAATAATGCTTTTTAAAATCTTTTAATTTAAAATACAGAAATATAATTTTAATTTAAAATACAGAAATTTCAGAATCTTTTAATTTAACATATTTAATTTAATCTTAATATAACTTTTAATTAAATTAGTTGTTTGTTTAACTTTTAACGTAACTAAGTTAGTTTTATAAGCAATTAATTTTAATTTAGTTAAAACATATATTAACTTACCCAACCCTGATAGTACTGACCTGCTTCTGTTTTAAGTTTATCAATTTCGATATGTCTTTTTTTTTCATCAAGTTGTTGAACAGTTTCAACTTTAAATGAACCATGATCATGAACAATTAAGTCATCATCGAGAATATTTCTGTTTGGCGTGGAAATACCTGCTTCATCAGAAGGCTCCATTTTGACATATTTTTCTTCTTGATCAAATTGTTGAATATTTTCAGCTCTATCATCAGCAGCAAAGTCATCATCACCGAAAACGTTTCTGTCTGGTGGGAAAATGCCTGTATCTCTAAAATTATTCACGGCTGTTTCATCATTTTGCGCTTTTAAATAGGCTCGCCCAAATAATTCCACAACATCAAAAGGCCTCAAACTTCTGTCATTTGTATCATACCACATGTGGATTTCTTCAGTGTAATATGTTTTCAGCAAATCCATAAATGTCTGGTCCAGTGGTTGCATTTTATCGGCACTGCAAGGCGGGAAACTAATCAGATGAACATGATGTTTTTTAGCTAATTCTATAACGTCAATATTCTTTGTATAGCTGTAGTGTCCATCTAGGACCAACAGCACAGGTGATTTTTTGTTTGGTTTGACTTTCGAAATAAAATGTTCAAACCACTGTGTGAACAGATCAGTCTGAACCCAGCCAGAGGGGTGACATGCGGAAATTGACTCAGGAGGTGCTCTTGTCATCAGTTGCTGGCTTATATTCTGCCTTGGAAAGATTATCATCGGAGGAGCAAACAAGCCTACCGCACTCATGCAAATAATTACTGTAATCAGTAAGCCTCTTTCGGTTGCAGTCAGAGCTGCTATTTGTTTTTCTCCTTTACGACTTACAACATGGGTCTGCAGAACAGTTAGACTTGTTATATCTACATTAAAGACTCTTTCTGCAGGAAATTTGTATCGCAGAAAGAGATCATCGATAACATCGAAAAAATTGGAGACATTTTTTTTGTTGAGAAGTCCAGGAACTTTTGCTGGAAAAGGCTTCCGAATAATGGATAACATATTTTTATGTCTCTTCATGAATCTTCTCAACCAGTCCCTTCCAGCTATTTTAGATGCAAATGGATTGGAAATGTTGTTTCGAACCGCCAGCTGGTAAGCCATTTGGCGAATATCAGTTCCAGTTATACCATAGAAAAGTGATTCCATATATTGACAATGGACAACCAATTCATCTTCTAACTTTTCTGATAGAATAGTTTTGCCTCCTATTTTCGTTATAGCTGCAACGTTTTCGTCGGGTACATTGGTTTTCACGAGGCGATAGAGTGTACTTCTAGGGACACCAAACTTGTTTGCAGCTTTCAAATATCCCATTTTTTTCTCCCGTACTATCTTAATAGCTTTTGCCATTCGTGATGTATCCCATGTTTTTCGTTCCTTTTGATTTGGCACTCGTTTATCGCTTTTTGGCATCTTTACTGTGAGAGGATGTTAAGAAATTATGTATTAGAATGAGAATGTTTTTATATGTTATTTTTTTCAATAATTAAAAGTAATTTTCCGTTTAGTAATAAAGTATAACAAAATATCGTGGGAAGGGATTATGGAATACCACACAATTGAACTGCTCTCCATAACTTTTTTCTAATTAATATATGGATTGACCAAGAATTCTGTGCGGTTTTTTTACCTTAGTTAATGTAGTCAAATTGTTGCAGATAGTTACTCGATTTCGATAGGAATGTCTGCAATCTTTTGCGTCTGTAGCATGTATTGGTGTCGATTAATATTTTTATTTTATCGCTGTCAATTTCAACTGCCTGAGTGTGGTTTGTCTGGGATAAAAAAATTTCCGAAACAAAATCTTGCAAATCACTTTCTGATACACGCGTTCTGGCACGGCATTCTCGTCGTAGATTACATATATCTTTTTATAAGTTTCTATGATATTTTTTCCTTTTTTTAAAATAAAAAAAATATAACATGCGAAAATACGCCTTTCAACATATCCGCTTTTTATCTATTTTTGAAATAATGCCAAACATAAAACAGCCAATCTTTATGCGATTTTTTTTTAAACGTACGTTGAAATGTTACCTGTCAATGGGCGTTTATTATACATTCAGATCCGGTAGGAATCTGAGGACAAAACTAAGGACAAAAGTCATATTAATGAATTTTCAACAGTTGCATAGCTGCTTTTTCCGCTGAACGCAACCAATGATTGTATACTTTTAAGATTTAAAGGTCTGAAAATAGAGGGGATCGATTATGGATCACACAACTTGAAAATTACGAAAATGAGCGAATTTATTAAAATATTAATCATTTTCTTGATCAATATCTAGTGAATTTGGTCATTTTTGTAATTTTTACCAAGTGTGATCTGTAATCTGCACTTAAATCCATTCTACAATTGCGTAAACGTGGTTGTAAGATTATGAGAGTAGTACTGAATGCTGTACAACAAGGTTAATCTACATTGAAGTAAAGATATATCCTGAACGATGGTGGCGTGGACATTAGTCCTCTGAGTCGAACTGACACGCGAGAGTCCTCCAATTGATTCGCTCCTACAACCAACACTGTTGTGAGCGTGAAAGATAAAGTTCAACCATCTTTTACAATGTATTTTACAACCGGTAATAGCGGCTTACAATCGTGTCTTACAACATGGTTTACAATCAATTACAATCACGTTTATGCAATTGTAAAAGGAATTTAAAATCATCTAGTAAAAACCGCATGGAATTATTAGCCAACCTAGAAACCCTAAAATAAGAGTTTGGCTACAGTATATAATCAGTAGAAGCTAGAATTGATGTTTACGCGTAAAATATTAATAATCTACATTACGTGTACACAATGTAAACTATATAAACTTTGTTTTACGTGTCATTTATGTACACAATAATCAATGGATCATAAAAGATGCAGATTTTATCAGAAATAGTGAAAATTATATATTTTTATTTTATCAATATTAAAGATATATTAATAATTTGATAACTTATTTTTTCTGTTGTGTTATCCAATTTATAATAATTTACATTGATTGCATTGTTTACATGAAAAGATTTGCCCAGACGAAGCCTGCTGACTATATGCTATGTCAGCATATCGATCGTTAAAATCGAGCAGGATTTGCAGTTCGTGCTTATTTTTTGCTGTTAGTTTGCCGTTGGTTGTCCGCACATTCTGCTCGGTTTTTGCTGCCAAAATCTGCTGACATAATATGTTAACAGGTTGTCGACAAATCATGAGTTTAATGCGGACATAGTTGGCTATGGATCTGCTGTCACCATCTGATCGAATTTAATGCCAATTTGCGTGCAGACTGTGCACAGTTTGCTATCGGAGGTAAAACATAATGGAAACAATGCGTAAATAATTCAAATGTATTCTTGAAATGTACGGCACAATCCTGGTAGGAGCATTCCACGAAAAAATATGTGGTCGCGTAAATTTTACTACGCAACTTTTATTTCTGTAATATCTAATGAAATAAAACAGGAATGTGTATATATATATATATA
>QKQZ01051577.1:0-11500 GCA_003595255.1 Solenopsis fugax
GACGCGACGCGACGCGACGCGGCGAGACGATCGAGCTATTAAATTCCGTCTCATTAGTATGAAAAGCATGGCGTCGTTTCACAGTTATTACAGCGGATAGCACGACGCTTTACAATCCGTCCTCGACGTTAGCTCGCGCAATGCTAATGCGTATACAGCATGCGGCTAAAACTTCCGTGGTGGCTACAAAGCGCCTCTTTACGCTTTACATTAAGTATGCAATGACACGATGAGGTACGGAGTGTCTACTCCGCGCGGTACAACACGCTTATTGTACCCGCACGCACGCCCGATTTCAAAAGAGAAACTCTTTCACTCCCTTCTTTCTTACCTACGTCCCTTTCTACCTTCGCGTGGATCACTTCGCGCGAAAACCGCAGACAAATGGCGATAAATAGCGCTAAATAACGATAATTTTCCGGCGGTCGACGCGTCGAGGCGCCACTACTTAAGGATACGTGATATTGCAAAACAAATTTCACGAATCAAATATGCGAATCGATGTGAGAATCAAGTGATTTTAGACAAAGGACGAGAAACGTTTACGTAATTCAAGATTTTTTATGTTCCGATTATTGTAGCTAATCCCTATAAGCACACAATATTCTTAAAATATTGTATGAATATTATTAAAAATTAAAATGAATTCTTCTATGAATATTTCAAGAATATTGATATTTTATGTCCACTTTACATAACATTCTTGGTGTATTACTTTAATATTCATGGAATATAAAATAAAAATATAATATAAAAATATTCATACAGTTTTAAGATTTAAAGGAATAGAAAACTTTCTTGAATATATTATAAAATTATTAGTAATAAATAACATGTTTAACCTCTATTTTTTGTGTACGACATTTTATATATTCTATTTTTTACATAAATTTCATTTCACTTAAAAAAAAGTCTTTACATTAATATTTCGTAATAATATTTAATATTATATTATATTAACTAGAATATCACTTGATATTAAGTAATATTACATGCTTATAGGAATGTTATCATTGTTTAAGTTTAATTAATGTACCGTATCGATTACATGAGCGCTCTATAATTATATCATCACTTTGTATCCATTGCATTTATTTTACTTCCTTTTCCATCAAAAGCACAAACACGATAAAGAAATTATTTGCCTTTTATATCAACGTGTTTGATTTGCCATATTGTAAGCACAAATACTTTTATCGCAATAAAATATTGGTTCTACATAACGGGCTGTATATTACGTGCGCAACGAGGAAGGAAAACGATCCTGGGATTTCCGCGAAGTCTCCGATATATCGATATGAAGATTTTCCTTTCTGACCTGAACTCACGTACGGTTCAAGTTAGCCATGCGTACGAGGCGCACGTTGCCGGTAAATCATAGAGGTAAAAGCGCAGAACACGCAGAAGAGGAAGAGCTGAATTTACATAGTTGAATGCAGCAGCCCTGCTAGATTTATTATGCGAAGTAGACGAAGTACGTGATTAGCGTAGTTATATCTCGCAAATCTGTCCGTATGCCGCAAAACCACGTTTTTTTTTATCGTGAATTTTGCTATATCGTATAACAAAACTTAAATTCAGTTGTAAAGAAAAATTTCCGAGACGGCGAATACACGACGACAAATTCGAGCCATCGGATAGGTCTTTCGCGTGTCGAGAATAAGCTAATCATATTACTAAATGATCAAACATATTCAATGTCATATTGATAATGGAACAGAGATCATCCCTCTTTTTTTTTCAAACTGCGCAAGTTCACGACTTACAAAATTGCCGCGGCAAAGTATAACTGACGTTCCATTTGCTTATCTAAATTGAAACCCCTGGTAACGAGGGAAGGTAGCGTGATGTTTTCACAGTGGTGGCACTCACGAATTACATGCAGAGACGCACACAGCCGTACCCGTGTAAATGGAGATATCGGTACACAATAATGTTGCCGGAGTAATTTCCTGTCCGAACTAAAGGCAGAGCTTCATTAGTCGGAAAGCATCGCTAGTTCTTTCTTCTTTATACCACAAGTCGTCGCGGCTTAGCAGCGTGGCAGTTTTATGTACGTGTTTACGTCGTCGAAATGAAGGTAAAATAATTGTGATGCGTATATAAAGCGAACTTCGATTCGGCTGAGAGATATTAGAATGACGTTGAATTGTTGCGCGCAAAGTTCTCTTTAAGAGCGAAAGATTGAATGACCGGCGTATGTCGAACGAGTAACGGTCCCTCCGCGGTTTATATTCCTTTTCCATATGCCCCATAGTAGCCGAAGACGCCCGCGTTGCGGCGCATCCGCGACGTTTTAATACTACGCTCGCACTCGTTGCCTCGATATCTCCTTCGAAAGCAAATCGAGCACGAAGCTTGCACGATCGAAATATCGAGATATTGTTTTCTCATTTTTAAAAGAATGCTAAAGTTATCCTGCTTTGTCGCGATTTTTTTCAGCACGCTATTCTGCTAATTGTATTCGCAGATTTAAAAATCCTTTTACTTACGATTAAAGTATAACCACGAATGTAACTCGAGCCAGTCGACTTTATGTCGAGAATGAAAAAAATTTAAGAAATTTAAATTTTCTTTCTTCTTTCTTTATCCACTCTTAGTCTAATGTGGCGTCTACAGCTGTCAACGTGTGCCAATATTTGTTTCATATAAAAATTTTGCAGTCTATTTGTACATAACGGAAACGGTTTGAGGATATATGGATTACATGATAAAATAACGTTGTATTTTTAGATTTTGGCTTGGATACTTAATGTGAAAGATTAGTGTGCTTGAAAATATCTATATGTGTGCAATATTGCTGCAATAGTATGTAGTGACGTATTAATGTTTCGTAAATCGTATGTGCATAAGTCGTTGTTCAGTCAATAAAATTCACTTTAGCATTCTCTTAAATCACGAGATCAATTAAATGTTCGGTAAAGAACTCATGAAATTAAATTGTAATAATGCATAAAGGTAATGCTAATAAAGAGCTGACATTAGTTGTTCGTGTATAATATATAACTTAATCATTCATTAAAAATTAACAGTGCAACAGTGTAAATCTTCCCAATTGGGAATTGTAATTGTCACTGTAATTGTTAATAACTATCACTACACGATTTTGCTAAAGTATCTAAAAATTTAGTTGGATACAGATCTGAAAATAATTTTGTTAGGCCATCAAAATAATTATGTTGGACTCTCAAATTGAATTGCTAGAATGTCAATAATTTTTTGCAGTATTGCTCATCAAGCTTGAAAACATCCATCACAATTATTTTGATAGTTTAATAAAATTATTTTAAAATCTGTATCCAGTTAAATATTTAGATAAGTCAACAAAATCTTTCCGTGCATAATTGTTGTACACAGAAAAAAAATTAATATCAAATCAACAATTCATTGTGTCATATATAAGCAAGAATATAAAATCTCCTTTGAAGTATTTATAATCTCAAAGAGACATAATTTGCTTACATAAAGAAATTTTGTTTCTTCATGTAAGCAAATTATGATAGTCATTTTTTTCTGTGTACTGAAGATGGTTTTATTGGCATTATCTTTATACGATTAATTTTAATCTCTAAACCTAATACTGTCAAGTTACTTATCATGAAATTAAGCTTCGGTCTGTTGCTAAACTAGCAACAGACCGATAAAAGTGTTATTTAATTTCCGGCGTATCACTGAGAAAAGTATTTGGTGAGATCGACCAAACGTTTAGTTAAATAGTGATCAAATGAATTTTATAGTTAAAATTACTAAATGTGTAGTTGTTTTGACGAAACAATCAGTAAAGTTAAACGTAACTAAGTTTTTAGTATCAGTAACTTATAAAAAATTCATTTGATCACTATTTAACTAAACATTTGAGTATTTGTCTCAGTGATTTTATTCTTCCTGCATCTATGAAACTCGATCGATTATATTACACGATAAGAGTCGTGACCGTAAACTTTTCCCCAAAGTTGATTTCCTCCAAATTCGTCCGCGATGAAATCTTATTAAAATTAGGGTTGGGCTATCCGGACTACCCCGGGGTATACGCCGGTAATCATTGGGCGCGCTCGTACTTTTCACGCTTCACGACGCGCGTCATATCTGTTTCCTGGCGATCGTAAGCGAGCAGTGTACACGACTGTTAACTACCGAAACGCTTTAATAATACAAAAGCTTGACGGAGAATCGGTGGCGATTTCGCATAACGAAGCGCGACCATTATCATATGACGTGATTCGGATCTTCGATAAACTCCACGCGCGCGGCATAGTAATAACGATAGCGGATAAACACATAAAAATCACGATTCGATCGCAGAATGCCGAAGAAAGAAAAAAAGAAGAAGAAACTAATAAAAGCACGTCATTCATAATTACAACCTCGTTTAACTTTATTCACCGACAAGCGATAAAATTGCGTATCGACCATTGTAAGTTGATCTCTTTCGTTTAATACGAAGTATTCTTACTATCAATGAATTGAATTGACTGAAAAAGATACAACCGCTGTGAAAAGATAATATAATTGTCGTTATAAATGTACAAGAAACTATCTTGTAGTGATTTCTAATGATAGAAAATATTCTTGTGGCTTTACGTAAAAAATGGAGCACACTTACACTGAAAGAAATATTTGGTGAGATAGACCAAACATTTAATTAAATAGTGATCAAATGAATTTTGTAGCTGTTGATATCCCCCGGAAACTTAGTTTACATTTAACGAACTATTTGGTTATAAGTTATACAAAAACAATTGTTCAATTAGGCTACAAATTGTTTATTGGTCGAAACAATTATATATATATATATTTAGTAATTATGACTGTAAAATTCATTTGATCATTATTTAACTAAACGTTTGGTCTATATTTCTCTCAGTGTAAGTTTTACAGCGTTTTCGAGCATTCACGATCGAACATTCGAGGCGCGAGTTAATCTTGACGAAGATGCGTATCTCGCGTACGCATCGAAATTAATCGACAATGCGGTATGCGATAGGGCGTGCGCCTTTGCGCGCATTTTCTGTACGAATGTACAAATCTACCATGGCGATCCGTGAACAATAACTCTTCCTCCACTCTCGGCATTTAATGGCCGGCCATCTATTTATCGTGGAGGAAGAGGAAGCGGCTGATGGGTAGATAGGTCGAGCGTTTTGTAACTAATTTCGCGAGTAAATTGCCCGTAACATTGGTTTGGTGCACTCGGACTAAACTAACGATAGCTAACCGGGGGCTGGAACTGTGTCGGCGTGCCAACGCGTGAATCCTGTATTGTGCACCGAGCAGGATTTCGATGCGATAATTTCAACGCGCATAGATTTCGATGTTGTAGATAAGAAAGATGATCAATGTAGCATCAACTATTTTTATCAATTAAATTGGACCGACGTGAAAAAGATACAGGTCCAAAGTTCTATGTTCATTACATCAAAGTAATCTCCGATGAGACTTGACATTTAACACAAATATTAAAAAAGATTTGACTTCATTCAATATGTTCACTACGCCCGTGACGCTCGTGACATTTACGATTAATCACTATTTATTAGGAATAAATTAAATATCTTGGAAATAAAGTTTCGTTAATGATAATAATATGATCTATCCTTTCCGCGCTTTAGCCTTTGCAAACGGCATCTGACCGATAACGAGGAAGGAATGGCAATTTCTGCAAAGCCACGATTACCATTACGCGGACGCTCTGAGCTACTTGATGATTATCGGAGAAAACGAAAAGTAACGTAAAAGGGAAAATTGCAACTGCTGCATACTTATGGAAATGTACAATGTGCTCGAGCGTAAATAATAGGGACACGCGGTAGCGAGTAACAATATTTGTAGACGTTTTGCGCACGTTCTGCACATTTCTACATTCGTTTAGAATTCAGAATAATCTGTCGACGGGAAAGAAAACTTCTTCAAGCCAGTTCTGATAATACCGTACTGCGACAAAGGGAGAGGGGAAGGAAAACAAGGCGATGTGCGCGAAAAGAGGGAAAAAATTTCCTTTCTACAAATTCTTTGATTAACCATAATCCACGAGTACATTGATGTTTTACTTATATCGACCAAATAATTTTTAGATGCACAAGTCATGATATATTCAAAGAAAATATAAGAATATTATGGAAATATCATTTTCATTTTTTTACAATGTTAATTAATTTATACTTAACATTATGTAATAATGTAATCTAAATAATTACATATCTCATCCTTTTTTAAAGAGTTGACCGTATTCTTGGAAATACCAGTGCTAAAAAAAGAATAGAAAAATACAGCAGAGAGAAAAAAAATTTGCCCTTTTTACGCAAATCCCATTGTTGAAGAATATGATCCGACCGCAATCGACCCCAAGTGAGTGCAAGTATAGAACGTAAGTAACTGCACGCCCACATCGTTCGTGATTCGACGTGAGTCACTGGCTAGAGGTTGGATAATATGACGACGAGCCGAAGAGTTCTTCGGAATCATAGCAAACGTACGTCGGGAAAGGGCCAATTACATCGGTACAGGCCTAACTCTTAGTATTCGCGTCGATTTCTAAATGTTCCGTTCCACATCCCTACCGCGTGTAAGAAATTTTTTATCGAGATACAAAAACAGTTTGTAAAGAGGAAAAATTGGGAATGTAGTAATGCAAAGTGAAAGCAGAAATTTAGGAGAGCGGGAATAATACGAGCAATAATTATTATAAAGAAATATATCCGGAAATGTGTATATGGTATGTGTATACCTGTAATATACTATATACTATATATGTATACCTGTAATATGCGCGGGATGATTGCAATAAAGTTATCTCTGAGTAAGTCAGAACGACGTCTCATTACAAGATAAAGAATTTGCCGCCAGTCGACAGAAATAAGCGAAGCGACACGAACGATATTAGCGTCGTATTTTCGGTTAGGTCATCATCTCCGCTCGATGTTAATCGCGTTTCTACCTTTCCTCCCCGCCTCCCCTGTTTGTATTTGTACAACGACTGAAATAATCGGCGGCGGAACGGTAATCGTACGCAGTTTTGAAACGAAGGGCGGTGAACCGTGGAAATGGTTCGTCCGGTGGTGGTTGGGATGTCCTTTCTGGCTCGAGCAGCACAATAATCGTGGATTTCCGTCCGCTTATTATCTTACACGCGTCACAATGCGTTTAGATTGCGTCGAGGGTATCGGCTAATTACCGGTCGCGATTTAGTCGAGCGTCCCCGCCTGCCGACGATGGCGTGAGACCGAGATATGCGCGTATATCGAGCCGAATCTCGAAGAAAATTATAATTCAAAAATGTAAGAAACGTCTAAACGAGAGTAGATCAAAAACAGGATCAACTAAAGTGTCAAATGTATGTGCGATATTATACTCAAAATACAATGTTCACAATATTCGCTATGAATAATTTGTACTAATAAATTTCTACTCAGATCTTTTAAATGTGACTTGATTAATTATTAACTATTCAGTTGTATAATATATTTGTTATTTAACAGTGCTGCATATTTTTAGATTTTTCGAAAAACTTAGTCAACTTTTTAAATTTTAATATAAGAAAATATTAAAATCATGTTATATTATAATTCTAGGTATAAAAAAAATGTTATAATTACTTTACGCGATAAAATAATATGCGACAAAAGTAAATTTCCGGATAAAGTATCAAAAATTCCGTCCATTATCGAAGCAAATTGGTCCTTTTAGACTGAAACCTACAATTTTTGGAGGAAGCGTAATACTTTCGCATGATTTTATGATGTTCAGTAAAGCCGATTTCTTCCATAAATGAAAAAAAATTTATTATGTGTCCATTTCTTATTTTTTGATTGTTGTAACGTCTCTCCTTAAGATTTAAGATCTCTTTAAGATTCAAACATTATATCACTATTTGACCGCGAATCACGATTTTGCACGTCAAAACGCGGTATCCAGGAGTCGATAACGGTATTAAAAAACCGGTTTTCGGCAGTAATAGGAGCTCGTTGTGCAAAATTCGTAGACCGGCTTTTTGGACGAGAGACCGAATCGTCGCGAGGGCCTTTTCTCTTTTGATAACATCGCGAACAGAAAACTTTCCATGCTCGATTAATCAATTTTTCAATCTCAATAATTAATCTGTCAATTAAGAATTGTATCGTAAAATTATGTATAAAAAAATATGAGAAAATTTATAGAAGGTAAAATATATCTCAGTTTCTAATTTCTACCGAGATATTTTATGAGAACTAATATCGGAGGATTCGAGATCAATGGACTTTTGCAAATTGCATCAAGAGTGTTACACTCATTTTCACAAATATGTTAATATTTATACTTTACATAAACTATATGCATATGAAAGTTGTGTTTATAAAATCTATTTTTATTGAACAATATATATATATATATTTATAGTTTATTAAAATTATGTTATTTGTTTGTTATAACACACATTTTTAAAATAATGACAAAAATCTCAATTCTTTTTGTCATTATTTTTAAGTACCTTCTGCGAACTAGGTGGAAAAAATGAACATGGTGAACTATGGAGTATCTCATACCCCATGAAATATTTCACCACGAATACAATAATTTAATACTATAATGTCTATAATACAATAATTTCGACTATCATAATGTCGATTCTTGTCCCTTAAGGTATAAAAATAAAACAAAACAAAAAGGAAATAAACTCTTTAATTTTTGAAAACAAGAAAACAATATATTGCTGAGAATCATCTTAAATACTTAAAGTACTTATATAAAAATTTAGATTTTTGCTATTATTTCCATTTCCATTAAAACACTAGTTCTCATTAAAATAATTTTTAATCCAGATAGAAAATCGCCAAACTTTTAGTATCACTTTCAAATGCAACATAAAACAATCTATAATTTTTTCATTATTTTGAAAATAAGTGTAACACATCCTTGAAATAACAAAAAGAAAAAACAATATAGAGTGTAAAGCGTCTTTCAAAATTACCGAGTATCTTTTTCATTATTATTCAATATAGATTATTAAGAATTGGAGAACTGTGCAATAAAGAACATTTTCTCAACATTTTCGTTGAGGAAAAGTTATTCTCAAATTGATCAAGAAAGCTGCGATAAGATCGGCTTACCGGTGGCTCTGAAACACCCCACATATAAGACCAACGGATTCATTAACGAAATAGCAACCTTTACGAAAATCCTGAGGCCTTAACGACAAGCGAAACGGCCTTCGTAATGTGAAAAGTACACGCTCTCGTTCGTGGCGTGAGAGATCGCACGAACGCAGGCACGCACGCACGTATGCACGCACGCACGTATGTGTGCTACATAGATAACTTCCTTCGTAAGGTAGAGGAGAGGCGTACGACGCGTGTGCCAGACGGACGGCACGGTATCAAAGGATATTTACCCTGTCAACAGCGTGGCTTTACGTGGCGGAGACGCCGCTACGTCTATAAGGGGAGAACACATAGTACTAACTCGTACCGAGATAATAGTAATGGGTATTATTACTCCGCTCTATTATTTTACGATCTAGCGCTTCCCGGGAATTGATACATTATCGTGGAGTCGCGCCACGCCGAGCCGAGCCGAGCCGAGCCGAGCCGAAACGAGCCGTCTCGTTCGATTGACGAATGATTAAGAACGTAAATAATCATCATTTCTCCGAGATCCACTATCGGCCACTCGATATATCGCCGATGTAAATCACATCGACGCGCTAATGGGAAATCGATATCGACCAAGAAAAAAAGACAAATTGTACTAATCATGATATTTGAGTCAATTTCCAAATGTAATGAGCAGAGATAAGTACCGATTCCGAACGGATTAGTCCCATCGTGTTTTTTTCTTTTTTTTTTCTCAAAGCGTAGCTGATAATCAATATATCCGGCGAAAAATTGACGGCTACAACATTACGCCTAGTTGAAAACCTATAATCTAGCGCGCCATTTATGACAAATCCTAAAAACTGGCGCAGCCAGCTGAGCGACACGTGCGATCGCATAGATATTTAGATCTATTATGGAAAAAAAAAAAAAAGGAAAAAACCAAACGCCTCTTCTCAAGCCGATGCGCTCGCTCGCTAGGCGAGGCTCAGGTATTACTGCTTAATTAAACCAACATTTGCGTCACGGATGTCGCATATCGAATTAAGTTACGCTTGATCGACGGGATTTGTCTTTTGCCAGGAATACGAAAGTCAACGCATAAATAGATTCTATTGTAATTTCCCCGGCTAGACTACCAACGTATTATTAGATTCATTCAATTTCTTTTGCTCGAGATCTCTTTCTTCCTTTGCATTACCCAATTCTAAAATCGACGAAAGAAAATTCCGTCTTATTAGTTTACTTATGTAAGAGTTATTCGTATCGTTTTTTTATTTTTCTTTTTTTATCCGATTCCGCATGATGCAACCGCAACTTTAAAATTCATTTCGTATTTAATCATATGTTTATATATGCGTTGTCGAAAATAAAAATTCTCATATTAACGTGTGTCGTTCACGCGATATGGCAATTTTGCATCTGGCTATCGATTCGATAAACATCCGTCAGATGAACACATCTTTCAGAGTCATGTTTCTTCGTGCACGAAAAAAAAAAAAAAAACAACTGTACTGCATATAAAGATACAGATCTGAAAATAATTTTAGGTTGGATCATTAAAATAATTATGTAGGACTCTCGAGAGTAGATTTCGTTGCAAAAAGTATTGACATTTCAGCAACCAGCTTGAATGTCCAAAGTAATTATTTTCAGATCTGTGTTTCAGCAAAGTCGTTCTTTCCGCGTATGATACAGTGCACAGAGAAAACGATTTCTTTGGACTTAATTGCATCCAAACAAATTTATTTGGAATGGTCTAAACAAACCAATGTTTGGATCGATAAATACATGTTATTTATAACAGTGTTATTTTCGTCAAATAATAAATGTTTGAGTAACAACAACACATATTGTTTGTATAAACATATATTGTTTCAACGAAACGACTTTCAGTCAAATAAATGGAAATATTGATTCCAAAGACATCTTTTTCTCAGTGTGTGGATAGTGCGACTTGGCCTGCAGTGATGCATTCAGATTCCCTTCCTCTCTCATCCGGAGTGTCCCTTAGGTGTCGTTCCTTATTGTTTACTAAAGCTACATTCCAAAACATCCTCTTCGAGGAAATTTTTACTCGATGTAATATATGTTACGTGTATTATATATTTCGAGTAAAATTCTCTTCGAAAAGGACACGTTAGACAAGGTGGCTAGGAAAATGATAGCTGGGAGAGAATCTGAAGGCAGGAGGGGAGAAAAGTTTATTCAAAGAATATTGCGCCAAAAAAATGTGGAGAGTACTTACCTGCATCTGCAGCCACGAGTAGTCGATGTAAGCGGTGGTGGTGGCGGTGACGGCGGCGGCGGCGACTCCGGTGATCCCGGTAGACGTCGTCGAGGAAATCTGCTGCCAGGTGTCCTGCGCGTTGCATCCGAGCACGGTGGCGAGGGGCCCGTCGGGCTGGGCCCGATAGGGCACAATCTGATCGGCG
>QKQZ01051581.1:0-10216 GCA_003595255.1 Solenopsis fugax
GTGTTGACGTATGTTTTGTATTCATTGTCCGTGTGTTATTTTAGGTTAAATGTCTGTTTTCCCGCGTCGAGGGTGTACCTGCATCGTCGCCTCGCCTCGCGCCGTGCTGCTTCATGAATCCGTTCTTTCGCGCCACGCTGTTATGTTCCTTCCAGGCTCGTCCCGGGAATCTCAAAATTGAGGATATCATTTTACGTGAATAAAGACAGAAAGAAACGTGTCAATTTTCGTTTGCAGTTTAATAAAAATCAACTGAGATTTTATAGTCAGCTAAGAAGCAGAGTAAAACTTAAAAACTTGAGACTTGAGAATATTATACATTTGCGAAGTGTTACAAACTAAATTATTTTTCGCATTGATGATGTGGAAAATTATACATAACGATACGTTCGTCTGGCTCATATTCGTAGTCGATTTCGTATTGTCTGTTAATGATGACATGATATTAATATCATTGATAAAAAACAAGATATAGGTAGTCCGATACGTTCAACCAAACGTTGATTCAACAATTATTTCTTATTCAGAAAAAATGGTATATTTTATTTATCTCAATAAAATTTTTTAATCAAGAATTATTATTGATAAAAAGATAAGATGTAGGAAATATTAATCCTGGGTGTTTCGACCTTTCGACAGAAATAGTTAAGTGCATCTACTGCATCGAAATAGATGTTTCATTAATACATAAAAATTTCATTGTTGACTGTTACACTCAGAAAAAAATTTATTGAAAAACAAAAATATTTAGTCCGATACATTCAACTAAATATTGATTCAACAATTATTTAGTTTCACAAAAAAACTTTTAACTAAACCAACTCAATATTTAGCTGAATGTGTCAAACTAAATATTTTAATTTTTCGACATATTTTTTTCAGTGTAGCAGTATCACACAATCAGATTTATCGAAGAAATATAAAAATATTACATTCTCTCTTCTCGTAACGCTTTCCTTTCATTTACAATTGAAGCTGATATTTCGAACAGGTGAAAACTAAGTTCAACAATCGCGACATTTCATTTCTTCGCATCTTCCGAGCGTTACGGTGGCGCATAACTCGTCGAGGTTGCGGAAACTTTTTGGATAGACGATTCGTCGCGTGAAGTGTCACACTGACGGCGGAATATAGCCAAAGCACGTGTACGAGTATATTGTGGAGGGAGGTAGGGTGGGGTATGAGTGCATGGTATATCTATACAGTGTCTACAGGGGGTAGAAGTATAAGCTTTCCTCTCGCAAATGAGGTAATATATATACAAAAGCTAATACGACCGAAAGTTGCCAACTTGGATGAGTCTCTCCTCTGCCTCCCTCTACCCGCCGCTTCTCCTTCCCCGCGCGCGGACTACCTCCTCTAAATATTTTAAAGGATCGTGACACTCAGGTCTATGAGTTGCCATCCTCGGGGAGGGACGCTTGAAACTCAAAAGGTCGTCGGAGCGAAGAACAAAAATAACGTGAACTGTGACATTTCGTTTTGTAATCTTTCAAATTGCGCGCAAACCAACTATGTCCTTAAAAAGGAAGATCGAGAAAAATGTACTAATGAAAAAAAGATTGAAAAAAAAATATGAGTTTATTGCCATCTCTCTCATCGTTTCCAACACAAGGTTGAAAACACGTATTATTATCTTGATGTAATAATCACAAAGTGTAAGTAATCTCATCGGAACCAAGCAAGTGCGATGAAAGTAAATTAAATTGCGGAGGGTGAGACTTATGCTCGTGTTACCCTGTTTAGAATACGCCGTCGGTCAAAAAAGAGCCGACTTAAGGAGATAAATTGTGCGAAGCACGCCTTGCGAGCCAATTGAAATTACTGCGCCGAGAAACGCGGGAAGACATAGTGGCTAGGTAAGTAAGAGTAACGGGGAGAAATGTTTCGAGGAGAGAAATCCACGTTCTCCAAAATGGCGCTGAATGGGCGCAATAAAACCGAAGGCTGTATTTTATCGGATACGTTAACAGCTTCGTAAATCAGAGCCCGGACCATTTCGGGTTTAATGCGGCGCGTATCGTCGAACAATTTAAGACGAAGGCCCGCCGTAGTTCGGTCTTAGCTACGAAAATCGAAACCTGTGGAAGAATACTTAAAAGTATTCTTTACAATCTCATTACCAGTTTACCATATCTATATTTGCAACATGTAATATTCCTTGAGATTGCTCATAATAAATTAGTCAATTAGTCGGCTACTTCTAATCAATTCCATTCTTACATTCCTCATGAAACGTACGTTTTGCTGAGAGAAATGAGATATACGTAACTTTCCCGTGTACAACGATGCAGCGTAACTATGCAGATTGCAGCAAGAAGCCCCCCGCCAGACATAGAATGCATTATTAACAACCGCAGCGGCGAGAGTTGATCGATCCATCTCGATCGTCAAGCTCTGGAGTATTCAGCGCGAAGCAGCTTTTGTCGCTGTCGAGGACGATCCTGTGTCTCTTGCACCCCTAGTAAGACTGGAAACTACGGGATCGTCGTCTCGCCGGCAGGCTCTCCCCGGCCGCGCTTCTTTCACAATCAATGAGATTGAGAGCTTACGGACGAAGTTAGATCAAACAAACGCGCGCGAGTGCAGTCGCGCGCGCAGCGCGAATCGCGAATTCGGCCGAGTCCGGGAGAACGAAAGCGGAGAGATGTGGAGCATAATCTAGCTGCCTGTTTGAGGAGAACTGGCACCGACTGCAAGTTAGAACAAACTCCCGGCAACATACTCTCCGGGAACGTCGTCGTAGCCGGCAACCAATCCGCCAACGTCGCGACCAAACTACCCTTGCACCCTCTTCCTCTCAGACGTATCCTTTCGGACGTTGCCTAATTGAATAAAATAATATCGTTCGCGATAAGCGTAAACGCACGTGGGTATAGCCACAGGTGAAGGGGGCCGCGAATGCGTTTTTGTTCGTGATGCAAGATTCATTCGCGGAGAGTCGCTCTTCTCCCCCCCCCCAATTTTGCATACTTGACTTGAATAGAGAAGCGGGACGTTGAAAATTTTAGATCGAGTCCCTGAAACTTTCAGATTATTTATATCTGGTCAGTGACCAGCAATGAAATATTCATGACGACGAATCCCGTCCCATTGTTTCTCTCTGTCTGTAAGTATCTGGACGATTTATGCAACGTGAAGCTCGTACGGGACACAGCGGTATAGATCTGTCATTTTTGAGTGTATATACTGTAATATTTTTCGCTTAAATGTATAAAAGCGATTTTGAAAAACGCAATGTCCGAACATATTTCTAACGCAATTGTGAGAGGTTTAATGAAACAAAAACTTGTACATTGAAAATAATTTATATTGTTAACCGTGTTTCGGTATTCCGGTACGTGGCGTATTCTGCCAACATCGAGATTGGCGATCAATCCAACGTTACGACTACCGGCATTTTCCCCTCGCTCGCATATCGCTAGCAATTAGATAAAGCAATATCCTGTGAGAGTAAATAGAAATAGAATTACTACAATTAATTCAAGCACGCGTTGAGAGCAGAGTTTAGAGAATCTACTTGACAATTTCAGATTCCGAGACGATCAAAGTTATTAATTCAAGTTAAACGTGTATTGATCAGCGTTTAAAGTATTTTTTTTTAATCGAGAATTAAATTAATAAACTTGCAATTACGATATCGTCATTTATCACTCTAGCCTAAAATATTTGATAAATGTTTAATTCGTGTTTAATATACAAATTCTTGATTTCTTTATTTTCTCTTCATTAAATCTCCTTCAAATAAAATCGCTGAATGAACGAAATTTTACGTAACTTTTTTCTACGTAAACTGACAATTCGCACAATAAAAAATACAATTAGAAAATTAAATTTTTCCGAGCTTTAGCTTAATACGAAATTATAATATTTAATTTAATATATCGCTCTAAGTTATTAGAGATAGAATGTTTTTTCGCCGGTGACCGAATCAGGAAGATAGAGGCAGCGAAACTGATGGCTCATGAATATTCATTTCTTGCCGGTTTCTTACAGGTCGACGGGGGTGAGCACAGAGCGGTGCAGCCAGGGCTGTACTTTTAAGCACGGGAGTGGGGGTTCTGGATCAATGCCGAGACCACGCCTCCTTCGTCTTACATCTTGCACCCCGTGTCTCCCCCCAAGCACCGTGGGCACCTTCCTTTCCTTTTGCTTTTCCACCCTCTTCCCTATCTTCATACCTCGCGGAAAATCCGCCCCGGACGTGCAGATATATATATATATATTAGAGATAACAATAAAAATTATATGATATATTAACTTTTTAGTGATAACATAATTTTGAAGAAAAATATATATTAGGTCTTGGACTGAAATAGAAAAAACAATATCGAAACTCGGTTAACAATATAATTGAATAAATGTGAAAACATACACATATGTTTGTAGAAACGTATTTAAATATGTTTTTTATATAATTCAATATATATAATAGTTGTGTGATATACTTTTTTAGAATTATTAAGAAGGCAAAGATATAGAAATAAAAAATTTTGCCTAACAAAAGAACCTGAACATCCTATTTTCCTTACAACTGCACGAATTTATATCCGATGCATTATTTATCATAGCAATTTGTAGTGAATTCAGCGGATGTGCACTGACTCTGTTGCAAAGCTGCCTTGAATTATTTATGCCTTTATATAAGTAATATTTCACACGATTATTTTTTCTTTATTCGACTTAATAATTTACTCTCTATTTTATTATTTCTATTATTCGTCTCTAACAAGTTATTTAACAAGTGTTTTTTGATCTGCCGTTTTTAATTTTTCAATACTGTCTGACGTCATCAACTAATAAAAAAAACTGTCAAAAGTTTCAACGCAAAAAAATGCCTTTTATCCAGTTTGTTTCGCTTGTCTGAATACATGTTGCGATGGTACTATGCGACAAGAGCTTTTATTCATCAAATACAAAAGTTGCATGATAATAGCGATCCAATCAAACACGACGATTTTATTGCATTGGGGCAAAGCGAATATGTAGTACCGGAAAAGTACCGAACGCAGTACGAATTCACTATTAGAAGTAATTTTTTTTATTTATTATCAATATACTGAAAATACTGAAGGATATAAACTATATAAAAATGCTTCTTTTCTACAAAAATTTGGCAAACGTATGTACGTGCCTGTTGCATGTATCTTTGATAGTCATTAAACATCAATATTATTATATCACAGTAACAGTGATATTATTTTTTTTTAAATATATTTTTTTTAAAGCTAATCATCAAGCTACGCGAATCCTCTGATAGCTTAACGCACAGTGTTATTACAAGGCGCTGAGACAGATCCTAGGGTAGCTTTGTGCACTTTCGCATACTGGCAATATCTCATTGCGACATTGCTGTTTCTCATCTCATCTCGTCGTCTCTTCTCCCTCGTTCCGTCCCACCTCATCCGAACTCAACGACTTCGTCGTTCCTAACTCGCGGGTCCCGTCTTGTCTCATCTCGTCTTCTCGTCATTTCCCGGAGCCAGAGGCCCCGGGCTGTTCTTTCCTTTCGGAAAGTGAAGACGAACCTACGCCGGCTTCATCCAATCAGAGCCACGCGAGCCTCTTCCACCGTCGTCCAAATCAAACAGTACGACTAATTACCGCCAGAATATACCGCGAACTATCTCGATCGTAAATTACCCCGTTAATTATAACATCAATACTTATTTTAACATATGCTTCTCTTAAAGGGACGCAAAAAAGAATTGAAAAAACGTCTTCGCATTAAAAAGTATAAAAAAAAAAAAGAACTCTAAAGTTTTTGCTAATTTATATTTGCAATTCCACTAAGGAACTCAGTTAAACTCAGTTTTGAGACGTGACACGATTTCATAGTTGGGTTTTCAGAGTCAATTTAGTATTCGTGACATATTCGTCGTATTTGAAATCACGATTCAAGTGAGAAATTCAGCTAATGTTTATCAGAGATATAGTTTAAGTTCTTTTTCCCGTAATTCAATAAATAATTCTTTTAGAAAAGATATGTGAGTGCATGTGCATATTGATAATTTTTTAATTTTGAACCAGATGAATAATATGATATTAAATTGAGACAAATATATTATTTAAGTATGATCCGATTATGAATTGATATTATGTTCAAATGTCACATATATCTCTTGTAATAAAAATTATTGCAGAATTTTATAGTGTGCTGAATAGTTAAAGTAATTGTGATATGTTCTTAAATATCTTTATGTGAACTATGTTCTAAATTATTAATTATTAATACTGTTTGATTCGTTGCATCGTTCTGCAGCATATATGTATTGGAAAATTATATATAACCAGAAAAAAATGTTATCTAATTTAATATATATTTTTATTACATAATAAGAATGAGATTATTTCGTATCCGAAAGCAAAATAAAATATTTAAAAGAATACAAAAAATATTTGTATAACTCTAATTAAATAATAAAATTATAAACGTTATAAATATTATAAATATAATAATTGGGATTGTCAAAAAATATCAAATCAATTTTTAAAATATAAATAATAATTATTATTATTTCTAATATTTATTTCCTATATTTTCTTGTAATATTTCCTACATTATTTTTTATTATTTCGTATATTTATTTCAATTGACTGATTTAAAGTAGAAAACACGATTAACATGAAAATCGCGATTAACAGCAATTCCGTAGCGGATCGATCGTTCGCCTACGAACGAGTCACAGGTGTCTCAATCATTGTCACCGGCGGATCGACCGGTGCGAACCATGTCGATTGGCAATCGAATGTCGGTCAATCGGTCGGGCATTTCGCGCCGACGTTTGGCGCCTCGAGAGTGCCGAAGCTGTTCCGAATGGAAAATCAATAGGGTGAACGAAGACGGGGCCGTGAATCCCTTACTGCGCTCTCTCTCTCTCTCTCTCTCTCTCTCTCTCTCTCTCTCTCTCTCTCTCTCTCTCTCTCTCTCTCTCTCTCTCTCTCTCTCTCTCTCTCTCTCTCTCTCTCTCTCTCTCTCTCTCTCTCTCTCTCTCTCTCTCTCTCTCTCTCTCTCTCTCTCTCTCTCTCTCTCTCTCTCTCTCTCTCTCTCTCTCTCTCTCTCTCTCTCTCTCTCTCTCTCTCTCTCTCTCTCTCTCTCTCTCTCTCTCTCTCTCTCTCTCTCTCTCTCTCTCTCTCTCTCTCTCTCTCTCTCTCTCTCTCTCTCTCTCTCTCTCTCTCTCTCTCTCTCTCTCTCTCTCTCTCTCTCTCTCTCTCTCTCTCTCTCTCTCTCTCTCTCTCTCTCTCTCTCTCTCTCTCTCTCTCTCTCTCTCTCTCTCTCTCTCTCTCTCTCTCATGTGGTCTTGCGGGTCTCAATCCGGAATCATTGTCCGAATCATTGTTGAAGGAATCCCGCATCCGATCAAATCACTGGGAGGGATCGCCGGCCACCTAAGTACGTCATTTGCGGCTAATAGCTGACCTCAGCCAAGCGATCTAATGCCCTATCATGGGATACATCGATGTCGCGATCAACCGACAAGTCGATCGATCGTGTCTCATGGAGTGACGAGTTTCAGATTCGGTGTTGCCGTAAGACGGCAATATAATCGTGGCATTCAATCAAAATTGTATCTTTGCTGAAATTGTATCCTCCATAACTAGATACATAAATGAAATGAAACACAAATGAAATAACACAAACTTATCATGAAGATATGAGCTTAATGAACTTTGTAAAAATCATTAATTTCCTTGTCATTAATTCTTTTATTGTCTTATCATCTTATATTCTAAACTTTGTTTTTATTTGTTTTATTTCTACGTCAATGACAAACGTCTATAAAAAATGGAAATTAAATAAGAAGTGAAGACACTTATATCGCATAAGATTTACACACTTCACAATCAACTAATGAATTTTATAATCACTTTTTTACATTCACTGACATTCGTAAGTTGTTGAGAAATATTTTTACGTGTCCATGCTATTGTTCGAAACGTGATAGGACGATTTGGATAAATAAAGAATTATAAATGCGAGGGGTGTCTAGACGGGCTCAGTTTTCAACACCACCACTGCGCGGCAGCACTACCTACTTCAGCCAGGTTTCGAACCAACCACCCCTGATCTCTGTCCCCCGAAGGGTTGTTTCCAGCGAGTCGGGATGATTTGCTTCGTTACCCGAAGAGCGGTGAACGACTCCAAGGATAATCGACCATGATCATCGGTTACGCGTACCCACGAGATCATGCGATCACCACCGCACAGTTTGCACCCCCCACATAATTATTCCGCAAATTCGATAAATCGACCCTTCTTCAAATGCCGCCGGCGAGGTGCGGTCAGTTTAATGACCTGACGCGACCAGTCGCCTGACATGAAAAAAATAGAGATGAAATCTCACGTCAATGATAAATCGCGAATCTTAAGTAGAAGTAATAATTTTTTTCGAAACTTCTTTTGAAGATACATTTAGAGAGAAAACTACAATATCGTGTATCAAAAAGTGGTTCATCGCAAATTAATTAAGAAACTGTTTGTTTAATTTGTATAATAATTAAACTAGTGACGTAGAGAGGAAATAAATAATTTAAAGAAAGATAGCATTATATATTATATATATCAAAAATTGATTTTGAAATATTTATCAATGTAAAACACAAGGATAATTATTCGATGATTAACGTCCAAACGTCGTAATGAAGATAAAAATACGCTGTTACATCGCGCTTTAACCACTCGTCTAGAAACCACTTATTACATTTCTGGATGAAACACACAACTAATCCGCGATACACAGTCGCGTCTAGACACGGGGACACGCGTAGTTTTGAATGTGATTTTCTCCGAACCGCGTCGTATTGTGCAATTTATCAGTGCAATTTACCGGCAGAGACAGTGCCGGGGAAATTGAAAAACTTTCACGGCCAATTCACGGCTGCTTTTAATAATGCGAATCAATTTAACGCGGGGAGATAGAGCAGCGCCACGAATGCACGTCGAGTCGACGAAGTGTTTTTTCCACGTTGCCATTTCACGCGTCTATGGTATTTAATAAAACTTTGCCGCGTGTGATTCAATGGCGCACAATTGGCCAGCAAATAGCATGTCTATTAAACGGACGGGGGTAAAAAATGAAATTCATTAGTAAAACGATGACCGTGTTCTATCTAAATACTTTTCCTGCTTTTTTTAGAAATATTTATTTATAATTATAAAAAGATTTCTTTAAATATCATGATGTGCGACCAAGAAAAAAAAAATAAAAGAAAAGATACGTTCGTCTTTCTTTAACGTTGAACGAGATTGTCAGTGAGAAAACTGACGCAGTAAAATCTTGGTGATTGAAAATTCAAGATGAAATTCGCTGAAGAATCCGCAAACTCGCGGGACCAGTGGAAACAGCTAGGCAGATAGGAACAGCCGTACCGACGATCAATAAGAAAGCTAGTCCCGCGAAGACGCGCCCGCAAATTCCCGGAGACGTAAGACCCGGGATACAGCGCGAGGAAGTATAACCAGTACACGTAGCCGCGGGCGGCCCTTAGAAACGTAATTAATATTTATCCCACCCCCGGCGTAGGGAAGCGCGGATCCAGCAGCGGCCCCCGTTCCCTCCATCACCTCTATTCCGCCGTCCACCCGTCCCGTGACCCCTCTAAAATCCCAGCACGCTCCTTGTAAAATCTAATATCTGAGGAAGCGCCGTCGCGCAGTCTGGGACTACCGTCCCTCTCTTCCTCCTCTTCTTCCTCGGCCTCGCACACGGCCTCTCCCCGGGCGCGGGGTTCCTTCCAGGTCGCCGTATGCCGCGCCTCGTAACGCAGGCAGTCAGGGTAGCAAGTGGCAAGACGGAGGCGCGAGGGAAAAGGAGAGAAGAGAAGAGGAGAGACCGTCTCGGATGATGCGCACACGGGGATGATCGGGGCGCGCGCGCCGGGGGCGCTCCGACGAAACCGACACCAAAGAAGAGGAAGGAAGGCGGCCGGGGGAGAACAAAAGAGCAGGGAGGACAGGGTGAAAATAGAGAAAGAGGGCGAGGAGTGAGAGCACGCGCGACGTCGGCAACGACGACGACGACGACGATGTCGTCGTCCCGTCCCGGAGAAGGGAAGCCGAGGTAGAAGCGAGATAAGAAGAGAGCGGTTCTAGGTGGAGCCGGGCGAGAACACGCGGACGACGAAGAAGGAGAAGAAGACGGGATGGTGGAGGCGGCGGCGGCACAGAGAGAGAGAAAACGGGAACGAGAGGCGCGCTCGACAGAGGCGGGAAAAA
>QKQZ01051584.1:0-17205 GCA_003595255.1 Solenopsis fugax
CCGAAATAATTGCGTGCGTTAATTAAAATGGCTCACCCTGTGTATATATATATATATATATATGCTCTCTGGACGTAATAGAAAATTGTGTGTGTGTGTGTGTGTGTGTGTGAGAGAGAGAGAGAGAGAAGAGGAGAGAAACAGACAAATAGTGTGCCTCGAAAAAATTGGCTCGTTATTTAATGCGCCGCGAATTAAAAAAGGTTGAAAAACTGTAAATTTTTTACGTTATTTCTTCGTACGATTTCTTCACGTTGTTTACGTTATAGTTTTCCGAATATAGAATGCGTTATTTTCATCTCTCGAGAATAATGTGTTGGAAAAGAAGGAACCGATTTTTCCTCGGGAATCCAGAGTGTAGTCCCGCGCTCTTTCAGTTCTGCATGTGCATACGCGCGACTGAAGTCCACATGCGCCGTTATCATCGACCTAGCTCCTACAACCCTCTCGGATATCGATCCTATAGCGCGTTCGCGCGTTTCGAACGACGCAAACTCGAGTTTAAGCCGAGTAGAAGTCACCCTCCCGGCGAAGCTAGTTCGTGCCCGGCGCACTGTCTCACCCCCGACCGCGTCCTCTCCCTCTGTCCTTTCTCTTCCTCTCGCCCTCACTCCGTCCCTCCTTTCCCCTTTCATCCTCGTGAGCAGGAGGCACGGCAATCGGGCAAGATGAGCGACCAGGAGGATCTGGATTATTACATCATGTACCCGTCGTTCCCGCCGTCCCCGAAGGACCCGACGTTGACCACGACCGGGCAGGATCAGCGGGAGGAGTTCGTGTTCGTGTATGAGGAGGACAAGCGGCCGGTCGTGATCCTGCTGGGATGGGCCGGCTGTCAGGACCGATACCTGGCCAAATACAGCTCGATCTACGAGGAGAAGAGGTATTTCCTCGGTCGCTGATCTCGCGTGAGACGTGGTACTGCGTGCGATCGATCTGAATACGCGTTTAATTCCCGGCGGAGATCGGAAATTCTCGTGTTGGAAATACTGCGATTCCATCGGTTCTCCAAGTACTCGCGTGCGCACCGGGTGCGTTACTTATAAATGGCGTAAAATCCGTGAGAACAATTTTGCGGAATTATAAAGACGTCACGACTCGTCGCGGTATTTACGAATCCCACTTTAGGCGATCCGTAACATCCGATAGAACTCTCTAGAGACAGGGGATTCTATTTATAATTCTACGTGTCGCGTAAATTTAAGTAAGATTGAAAATGCACGATACAGTGCCCTATATTTGCGAATGTATAGACAACGCGTATCGGAGACACTCAACAATTAAATTTGATCGCGAACGACGATCGATGTCGTCCAATGCCGCGCTCGAAACGCAATAGATCCCCGGTGTGGTGATTAATCCACCCGCGTTGCGTCCCCCTCCCGCAGTTGCATTACGCTACGTTACACGGCGCCGGTGGAGTGCCTATTCTGGCGCCGGGACAAGATGCCTCACCTCGGCAAGCGGCTGCTGCAGGTGATCACGGACAAGCGACTGAACGAGCACCCGATATTCTTTCACATCTTCAGCAACGGCGGCGCGTTCCTCTATCAGCACGTCAGCCTCGCGATGCAGAAGGCTAACATGCCGTTCAAGGTAGAACGCGAATAAACTGTTTATACAATAAACTTGAGTCGAATTAAAATTTAGAATAGAATTTAATTTATAAAAAAAAATTTTTTTCAATAATTAAAATACAGCTATATATGTAAAAATACATTGTATTTTAAAATTTTTAATTTGATATTCTTTATTTCTGAAAGGGACAAAGATACGAATTATAGATAGGGTTGGGTAGTAACTAGTTAAAAAGTTAATAACTTTTAAATTAACTTAGTTATTTTAAATTATTAAATTTTTAACTATAATTAGTTATTTGTTAAACAAAAGCTTTATTTTTTCTAAGTTAAAAATTTATTTATATAAAAGAAAAAAAAATTTTTTTAAATACATTCTTACATAAACAATAATTTTTCTTTGTTATTTCATACAAATTTAATTTACAAATAAAATATTAAAATTGATTTAATGATCCATATAATTGTTTTGAATAATCTAACTTTAAAAAACTACGAATTTCTAATTTAATATGAATGCTTTTCAAAATTAACTTTTAATTTTACTAAAGTTGATTTAATCTTAACATAACTTTTAATTGAGTTAGTTTTTCATTCATGTAACTTTTAACGTAACTAAATTAATTTTATAAGCTATTAACTTTAATTTAATTTAGTTAAAAAAAAAACATTAATTTACACAATCCTGATCATAGTGGATTTAAAGTGGAGAATGTACAGATTACATACCGCAAAATTTTAATTGCACATTTTTTTACTTGCTGGTAACGCGTGACGTTTCTGATTGAAATCACAGATCAAAGGAGTGATATTTGATAGTGCTCCCGGTGAGAGGAGATTAACGACCCTTTTCAAGGCGATCAGCGCGATTATCGGCGGTCATCCCCTCACGAACTTGCCGATGTCGTTCGTCATCACGTTCTTCCTCTCCGTGTTCTGGTTCTTCGAGGTAAATGGACAGCGTGATCGGCACTCTGATTCTCATTAACTCACGAACATTAGCGAGCATGAAACGATCGTAATCTCCATTAATTTCCGAAATTCACGATTTCATCGCAGCATATGTTTGTCAGGGCGGCGAACCATATCATGTCCATAGATCGGATCATTTCAGAACTGTACCGACGCTGTACAGTTTATATGTCGATTTATGATCGTCAGGTAATTGCGCAGGCTTTCAGCAGAGCGCCCATTCAAACGAACCCGATCGCCCTCACCGAGGAAGCCTGTTCCTGGCCTCAGCTGTTCCTGTACTCTAACAGCGACACTCTAATCCCGGCGTCTGTGAGTCTCCATTCATTTTTCCGCTAATTCCGCAGTAACGAGCTGCTCTCTTGAGACTCATGGAACATAAATTCCTTCAATAAAAAGAAAAAAAAAGAGACGTACACGCATATAGAAAAAAGTTTACTTAAAACTTCGTTTCTATTTGTATATATTAGTAATTAGGCGCGTATGATTATTATTAACATATCCTAGACGCAATGAAAAGACTTAGCTTGTTACGAAAAGGGAGGTTCACACGTCTCTCTCTCTCTCTCTGTCTCTCGTCAGGACGTCGAGAAATTCGCCAGCCGGCGTGCCGAGCGGGGTGTACGGGTGCAGTTGGTCCTGTTCACCAATTCGCCGCACGTCAAGCACTACGCGACCTACCGCGATGTCTACGTGAACACCGTGTGCAGCTTCATTCACGAATGCCTGATCTCGCCGAGCCCGTCGAAGGGCCTGCTGTCGTCCCTGGACCCCGACGACGATCACATTTCCCAGATCTACGACGCGCCACCGGGTCTCACCAAGCGCGTCGTGCTGCCTCACGAGGCCAGCAAGCAGCAGAACTAGTTACCCGGAAGACGCGCTAATAGGGTAGAATAGAGGATCGCGCGCGGCCTCGCGGGTGCAGACGTAAAGGGAGAGAGGATCGATCATCAATTATTACGTCTACATTTGGTAGACTGAATAAGAAAAAGTCTACGAGGAAAGGAGTGAATTCGAAGGAAACGCAGCATGGAGTCCGTTTTGCGCAGTTACGATCTCCCCCTCTCGATCTCCGTAATTGGAAATTGGTCTTCGAACTGCTGAATTCTTTCCCTCCTCTCATATTTCTTTGTACTTTCGTCTATTCATCGCAATTCCAAGACGGAAGCAATCGCACAATTAGATTGATCAATTTCTTTATTAGAGTTAAAGTGAAGAGGAATGCCTGCGATGGTAAAACCGGAAAAGAATTAAAAAATGCTGACAATTCCTAATTTCGAGATCAAAATTTCGCAGAATGAATTTCTCTCACGATTCTTTCAATTCACTCGTTTCGCGTGAAAAGGCGATGTCCGAGATGCTGGAAACGGTGCTACGTACTGTTCGTTAATACGTGTGCAGAACTGTTTTATATGAAGTTGACCATTTTCGTGTGAGAGTTATTTAAATAAAAATGTGCATTTCTCTCCTTATAAGCAGAATGAGAGAGTAGACACACGGTGGCGAAAGAGCTTCCAAATTAAATGTCTTTCAACGATGTACTTCTATGAATATTCGTATATGCTTAAACGTACGAAAATTTTTATTAAAATTTACTCTCAATTTTATTTCGAATATTTTTCTTTTCTTAAAAATTTGTATACGTAACTCGAATGTCACCCCCAGTGAGTGAAGATGAATTGAAATGGATATGAACGAATTTATTTCGACATTTTCGAATGCGCTCTTCAGATTTTTCAATTTTATTTGAATATAAATATACTAAGAATAAAAAGAAATAATACAATAAGAATATGAATACATTCGACTTCAAAATATGATGAATAGCTCATTTCGTATTTCAATTCATTATAATGAGACATGAATCCATTCGAATTCAAAATGGTGAATAACGCATTTCATATTTTAATCCTTTTGTGTCCATTTGAAACTAAAAATATTCCGAGACTCTAAAACACGAACTCGAATAAATTAAAATAAATTACAATTTTCAATTCATTTGAATTTACCTTCGTTCATACCTGAAAAGACTCGCAGTATTGTTATTACGTCCGGTATTAATTCTCAATCGATCAGAAACGAGATTCCTGGACGAGTTATATGCACTGTTTGCGGCATCGTGAGCCTTATCGAAATTTTTTAATTCTCGCCAGAACGGTAAAAGTGAATCACGGATATAGTACCACATCCTCTCTCTCTCCTGTGCCTCGATCCTTTACGTTATCTCAGCTTGATTCTCCCTTCGTTAACTCTTTCGTTACATCTTCCGCCACCGCGTGTCCGTGTGACCGCAGTTTTAGAAGCTCGCGAGCTCGTAGACGCGAATGCATCCCTCGTACAGCAAGCTGCGAAAGCTTGTGCCGGTTCTGCGAGTCCTCCTTCGTGAGGACGACGCGCGACGGCACGGCGTCGAGGAGGCTGTGAGAGAGATTTTTATAGGACAAGGTGGATGCGTTTGATAGAAAATCATAATGTAATATCGCGCAATGTGTTTACCGCTTTTACGCTCGCGCTCTTTTTCCTACGCGGTGGAATAAAGAAACCGCACAAAAGTATCAAGCTGGACTTGATTTAGCTTACGCAACTCACGATCCGATAATACATGGCATACGATATCGATTCGAAAAAGTAAACGCCGGTTTTTCCTTGTGTCTCGAATTATATCAGTGATAAACTTTCGAGAACGCTCGGCGCTCGAGCGTATAGCTCTATATCGTTAACATCTCTTTACACATATATATATATATATATATATATATACTAAAAAATAATATAAATATATTTTGATCTGTCGATTAGTTATACGAATAAAGACTGATAAATAAAGCTACAAAGGCTCTTTTTTTATTAAAATTAAACGAATAAATGTCCGAATTCGCTCTATGATATTTCAATGTTTTTCTTTTATTAAATCGAATATCGATATTTTTTTATAGTCAAACATGAAGTTTGAAGGTAATTGTCAATGCACAACGCATAACGCATAAATCCATTCATTTTCATCCAAGCATTGCTTGGCTTTTAATTTGCTAAAAATATACACATACGCATATAGAAATAATTTAATATATATTTTTTTACCTGTCTATAAAAGACAGACCATATTTCGGAAAATATATAATTTGAGAAAAAAAATTCAAGAGGATCACACCGATTTTTCCGAGGATCAAAGCCGTCTCGAATCGTTCCATATTCTCATTATGTGTTAGCCTCCTTCGCCGCGACGAATCTAAACACCGTCCGTGTCAAGACACAAAATTGTGAGGAGTATAATAGAATTAATGCCTTGTCCGTTTTTGTGGAAAACACAGAACGGGAAAAACAGGAGGAGACATTGCCAGAGCCCGTGGTCAAAGCGAAAGACAAATTAGCCGCTCTCTCCGGAACGAAGTAAGCGAAGGAGATCGTGTACGTTTAAGCATGTGCGTGATTACATCTGACACGAATTGATTTTCAGTCTCATTAAAAAATCGCGCGATCGAAGGAAGCCCAAAATAACGGTTTCTAACGACCATCTGTTCAAGGACAAGAATGGAAATAGGAGATACTCAGAAGAATATACTTGCATGGACGCTAATGCGAAGTAAAATTTTTACCTTCTTGTATCTTCGTAAACGATACAATGCACGTGCTGGCTTTTATGTATCCAAAATTCTTAAATCTATACAGAACACGTCTTGCCAAGGTCAATGGCGAGAAACCAGAGTTTTGGCGGGATCTGAAAGCGCACGGCGATCAAAGGAGCAATCTGAATCCTCCATATAATAAATTGAACGGCAATCGAAAATCACAAGTTGAAGCTTCGAATAAAAATGAAGCGACACCCTGTATCCTGGGAACTAAAGTAAAGCGCGATATTGTACGTCTCTCTGTTACTTAAAAGTTTATTTAATTGAATTGAGATCTAAAATATGACCGATATTTCGTAGCAAAAAATATAATTTGCAATCTCAAGTATCAGACTCATATAGCACCGAAAGATTGCGGAAACATTGCATTAATAATAATATATTGCAACTTGCATGTTACTGGAAGCTTCAGTGCTGTATGGGGAGTGACATTTGAAACTGACACAGTGACATTTCTAATAGACCAAAATAGATGCCAGCTTTTAACGTCACTCCGCTATTTGTAATTGCTATAATGATTCTTCTGATTTAGTTTGAGAATGCTGCTTACAAAATAGCTAGTACTGATTGAATGCCAATATTTTCCGAGACAGATAGCGGAAAACATAACGAAGCAGGGGAAAAAATTAAATGTAAATCCCGTAAAAAGAATTCCGGCGACAAGCAATTTCGTCTATGAATTCAACCCGTTCGTTAATGCTAATGAACAATCACGTCAGTTAACATCGCAGACTCATTTGTGGCGTACGAATAATTCTGAGCAAACATTGCCTCATTCTAAAACAGGTATGGAATTAATTAGAATCTATTTAGGTCTATATGTCTATTTATACTGTATTAATTATTCCCCTCGAGTTTTCAGATTGTATTCTGGCGGAAAAAAAATTCTATACAAATTTAAGAAATGCTACAAAAATCTACAAAAAAAATACTAGATTTGGAGCACTTTTATTAATTTTAGTAATTACATATTTCTAAGAAAAAATAAATATTTCTACGAAAAAAAAAAACTTATAATTTCTACAAATTTCTATTGTTAATAGAACTTTGTACTTATTCGTAGAAATTTTTTTTCGTCAGAGAGTAAGCTACTTAGAAACTTGTAGAATGTTATAGTACGAACATTCATTGAACATTCATTAATTATACATAGATACTACGTCACTCGCCAAATCTGCAGATTTTGTGAAACAGAAGACGTCCGCAGTCTTGCCGGAATTGAACTCGCGTATAGATTTCGCGACAGTTGATTCAGATCCAGCGAATTCTTTCCCAACGAAAAATACTTGCCTACCGGTACTTGGCAAAGAGGATCCGACGAGGACGCTGAACGAACAAATTGACAAAGAGCGTATGTAAATTTCTATTACCGAGTAACTCCGTTATTAAAAAAAAAATGTTTTTTAGATTTATATTGATTATATTAGATTATATATAAGTTTTAAAACCGTATTTTAATCGTTCATACTTTAGACGAGCGAAGCAATATAGATTGCGAGGTGGAGAGGGTGAAGTCTGCGTGGCAAGCATTACGAGGGGAAAAAGATTGGACGAAGGGCAAGGATCGCATCGACAATGCCCAAACGAAAAAATTGTACGAGATGCTAGAGAAGATGATGTGCGAGATAGACAGAGTTCAGAAGAATTATATGAATTCCAAGGCGAATCATTACTTGCACAGAAGCGCGACTAATGTCCTCAGAAAGAACAGCAAGCCGACTTTACAGGAGGAAGCCGAAATTGTGAGAGGCGTGATCTTTCCTGACAGAAAGGTGAAGGCCAAATCGGCCCCCCGTCTGAAAAACGTCGACAGCGAACTAACTGGTAAAGATGCGGGGATACGATTTGAAGCTGCGGAAAATATTCTGATGGACAAAGGACCGCGTAAGAATTTCCTCTCGTCCAAGTATGCCGTGAAAAAGCGATCTATACACACTGAAGCGCACGAGCACGATTTCGCAAATGATATTGGATCGGTTTATGCAATTGCGTCGAATATCAGTGACAAAAGACAAGATACAGCTGTAATGAAGTCAACGTTTACAGACAGTAGCAATAAGACAAAGGCGAGGATCAAATCTTCCATCGAGGAATATCTGCAACATTACTGCGATAATATTCACGAGTCACGCAACAGTATTCAGGAAAAAGAGGAAAAATATCCGCGATGTCGCTTCCAAGATGTAAAAGCATCGGCAAGCGATATCGCGGATATCCTAGCGAGTCACAGTATCGAGCCGCACGTGTACGAAAATTTCGGAAAGCACAGCGACGACTACGATTCGGAAGATTACGATGAAGATCGCTCTTGCTCAAATACCGCGAATACTACTGTCACGCAAGTCATGTCCGTTGATACTATTCGAGGAAACAGGAAGATTTGCGATAATACGGCTTTCGAGAATACGGGATTATGTAACGTTACACGATCGACGGAAGCGATTGATACGAGATCTTTCGATAGCCGGGAACAGTCGAGCGTGACAAATTGCCAAGATAACACCTTTATTAAAATGGGATTAAACAAAAATTTATCGAGAGACACGCTGTCGCAAATGCTGCAGTCGGAATACTTGAGAAAAGACTTATCTTTGTAATCCATAGTGTAATATCCGCTGTATGGCAGAAATGTCATTAATATACTTTTTTATTCTTAATATACTTTTTTATTCTTAAATAATTCTAAATCATGTTTTAAATTGAAATTTATAATTTCATCATTTTGAAAGTCTTTCGTGTTTTCTGGTTCTCACAACTCATAGGTGAATACACTGAAAAGAGTTTGGTAATGGCTGTTAAATGTTGAGCGAAATAATGCCAATTAAATATTTAATTAGTTTAACAAAAAATAAGTTTACTTTTCTGAATATTTAGCAAGTGTTATCAAATTTAATAATATTTACAAAATATTTAGAAAAGTAAAATTATTTTTGGTTATATTAATCAAATAATTGGTATATATTATTTCACTCAACATTCAGAGTACCTATTACTCTCTCTACTATTACCAAACTCTTTTTTTCAGTGTAGATGGTCTCTCTCTCTCCTGTACGCTAAAACGCTTTAAAAAATATATAAATGTGAAAGTTAAAATTTCTTATTTTATGTACAGTCTTACGTTTTATAGAATATACATTTTATGTCGCATAACCGTATGTAACTAAAATTTTTAACTTTTATTCAAACATATCACAAAATGTTTTTCCGCTAATTCTTGAGTGATACGATATATATAAATTAAGGTGTACGATGAGTCTCATAAATACATGTTCTGCATTTATTCGATAGGCTTTTCAAACCAGTTCCACTTCTATCCATCAAACTATGGCACTATCTGTCAAAATCACACTTTGCTCCTCTTCAAAAAAGATAATAAAAATTTATTTCAGATATAAATAAAGCATTATGATATGTCTTCGACTGGCCGATACGCGATGACCAAACGCACCAACATTCTTGTAAACATTTAGAGCTACCTGATTAAGAAGATCGTTCAGAGTGATCTCAAAGTAAACAGACATCTTTGCATTTTCAATGAACACTTGATCTTTTCTTTCTTCTCAACGACAAATAATCGCTGGATGAGAGAGGGAGCATATCACAACACTGGAAGCGCCGAACTGTGACTTTGGTATATTATAGCCCCGGTAAAATTGATCGCTGCCGCCAATACGAAAACCGGCATCCACCAACCGTGCGAGGCAGTCACTAATTCGGCTGTTAATGGTCCGCAGAGAATTCCAGGTACTGTTGCCTGAAAATCAAGACAACATAGATTATGTAGGCAATTTCGTAGCAATCGGTTTGAAATTGACTTGAACAGAAAAAAAATACGAACAATTGTATTCGAAACTGCAAATGTAATTCCTGCATGATTCGGAGCTATATCCGCGTGATTACTTAGGTGTCCGGCAGAGTTGCACGCACAGAGGCCCATGGATATTGAGACAAAGCTGTAAGATAATAATTTATATATATCTCTCTAAAAAAAAAGTCGAACGATATAAAGCACAAGAGTAATATAATTATACATACATGACTGCAGCAAGCAGATTATCCACAGCACAAAAAGCTAACAGAAAAGCACCTGGTCCTATTAGGCCTATATTTGTCATCAATCTTCTAACAGAGAGAACAGACCATCTTTTTTGTATCAAAGTGTCAGCACTGTGACCAGCGACTATGAAAGAAAAGATATTTGTTAAAAATTAATATTTAAGAAACATAAAATGTATAATTTATATACCTACCAATGCCAATGAGAGAATTAACGATATAAGGGAGAGCTGTCAAACTAATGCTCTCCTTGTTCGCAGACAAGTTCCTTGCCAAATAGGTTGGCAACCACTGCATTATTATGTAATTGCTCCAGTTCATTGCAAAGTGCGCTATGTACAAAGCCCACAGAGGCCAGTGAGCAATGAACTCAGTCCAACGCAAGCTTCTATTTTGAGCGACCTATCAATTATATTATAAAATTAGTAAAAAAATATAAAATTAATAGAATTATTCGATTCAGATTTGAATCTCTGGTTCAAATCTATTTGAGCTATTTGAAAATTCGAATCTAAGAGTTTTGAATATGAATCACATGCTAAATAGACAATCTTAAAAAATCTTATTCAAAGTGATTTTATATCATAATTAATATTGATTTTTTTATATAAAAATCTTTTTTGTTGCCTATATATTAAAATTCAATGTAACAATAATTATGTTAATTAAAAGTAACATTTCAACGATTCAATTAGGCGTTAAAACCCTTGATTCGCACATTTCTAATAATTAAGATAAATTAAGTGCCAAAGCAAAGCTTACTTTAGGAACAAATAACGGTATCTCATCTTGAGAGTTAGTTTCCTGATACAGCATCAGCCATAGCAGAGTCCATATGATACCTACTGTCCCAAACAAATAAAATCCAGTTTGCCATGCCAAGTGTGGGCATATCTAACGAAAAGAGAGACATATAGTGCATAAAACGTGATTTTTCTTTACGATTTTATATACATTGAGAGTAGAGTAAGACTTACAACAGACGCGACCACTTGGCCAACGGAACCAGCAGCCACTAGGTAACCAAAAGCGCGTGATCTTTCTTCCACAGGAACATTATGTGCGAATAAATGAAATATTACTGGTAGGCCTGCAAACAATTAACTCATTAATTCAAGGTGCAATGTCATATCAGCTCTGACTGTTCTGTTTCCTCTTTGTCCTCACCTAATCCTTCTCCGAGTCCTAGGACCACCCTGCAGACTATAAGCAGTGGTACCGACTGCGCTAGCAAGGGTGTAATGACCGTGCTAATGGACCACAGTAAAACCGCTAGCATAAGCACCGTCTTGCAGCCAAAACGACTTGCCGTGCTCGCACCGATGATCTTGAAAGAAAAAAAAATGAAATATGATTACATCATATACGTACTGCATTTCTATCAACGGTGACGCGCAGAGTGACAGAATTATCGTTTACCTGACTAGTGAAATATCCAAAAGCAAAGGCGGACAGTATCCATCCCTGCCAGTACAGGTTCCATTTGAACTCGTCGGTCATCGGCACGATGGCGATGGGCATGATGACCCGGTCCGCGGCATTAATGAAATTCGCGGCCGAGCAGAGGGCCACGATGCGCGAGGTGCGCGGCAGCATCCTGAATTTCGCCATTGCCGATCTCTGGACCGTGGCGGGTCGAGCAACGGTTTAACGTTCGCTAACAACGGTCATCGCATCGCCTAGGGTTCCTGGCGCGTTGTTTCTGGCCAGCTGCGCCTCCACGCTCATTCGCGGCCGTCCAGATGTTCGCGTCTCGCTGCGCGACGAGAGAGAGAGAGAGAAGGCCGACGAGCGCGGTGAAACGTGTCGTTGTTCACGAAACACGATCCCTAACCTCCGTACTGTCATGGAACGACGAGCACTCTACGACGACGTGCCGCTCGTGCGCAGCGGCGGAACGCCCGGGATCATTGGGAACGTACTCGCGCGCCCGTCCCGCACTGATAAATGAATCGCGCCAGTGTTAGGAATCACAATTAAACGTCATTACTTGCGGCGAGGTATACAGGCTGATGAGCACACCGCGGAACACACGGTTTTGACGTGTCAACACACGCGCTCGTGGCTGATTCCGACCGCGGTTGATGACCCACAGATGGCACTCGACGGTCTCTGATCTGCTCCGATCCACGGCTGACGTGGGTTAGCGTTACCTCTTGCCACCCCGTGATCCCCTAATAACGAGAATTCGCACACCTGAATTTAAATACTTGAATTCGCAGCTTACTTCAGTCCAGTCTTTTCGCCTCTTGGTAATCTATCTGGTAAGAACCATTTTTATGTAAATGTTTAGGTTAGATTTTCTGAGTTTAAAATGAGATAATGTATAATTATCAGATGGCTGAAAGAAAGAGGAAAGGTGAAGCCCGAGAAATTCTGCTACGAGTTTCCAATAAAACACTTGATTCTTATGTATGTAAGGAATTTTAATTGAAAGATAATCGATTTTTTGTAATGCACCTATATCGTTTCTACCTATATCTGCAACCTGTCAAGAATGAAAAGATACAGATTCTGTGTCTATTTATTATAGATGTATTCTTTAAGAGAAATGATTGATCGTTACGAGCGTGATTATATTAATTCATGAATCGCCAAAGCACTTTCAATGATAGCAATTGAAGATGGGAAACGATAATTGCGGAGGATAATTGAAGTGCATTAAACTGCTGGGATAAATCAAATTAATGACTTAAAAATGGTAAGTTCTAAAAATTCAATAATAACAGTTTGTTTAGCATCACTTAAGAATGTGTATATAAAAATATAAATGTTAATAATAATGAGTATAAATAAATATAAATATCCGAGTTTGGTAGTTAAAAAGTTAAATAATAAAGTTAAAAAGTTAATAACTTTTAACTTAATTTAGTTAATTTTAAATTATTTAATTTTTAACTTTAACTTAATTGTTATTTGTGAAATACACAAACCTTAATTTATTAATTTTTCCTAAGTTAAAAATTTATCTATATAAAAGAATATTCTTACATAAATAACAATATTTCTTTGTTACTTCATATAAATAAATAAAATACTAAATTTGTTTCATGATCCATATTGTAATTGTTTTGAGTAATTCAACTTTAGAAACTTACTAATTTAATATGAATATTTTTGAAAATTAACTTTTAATTTAAGATAATTTAATTTTAACTAAATTAATTTTATAAGCCATTAACTTAATTTAGTTAAAAAAATATATTAACTTATGTAATCTTGATAAATACTTTAAAACTACTCTTTTGATAGCAAATATATTATTACTAGCATATTCTGTTATTTATCAGTATATATCTTGCTTAAATAATTCTTTAGCAAAAAATTGGATTCTTAATGTAAAAATTATACATAGATTAAAAAATTCCATTGCGGCACGTTCCAGCACGGTATTTCCAAAGATAGCGAAGAATATTAATGCTATGCAGTAATCCTTTAATTATTCAGATAGATTTAGCAAGACTGACTCAGGGCAGAACACAAACTTTTGCATAACACGTAACGTATAATGCAGAAGAGAAGCAAATCAATCAATCAGAGTCCTTTATTTCCCTTCAGGATAGAAAGAACAGATTGATTGATTAATCCTTCTTATGCGTTATGCAAAAGTTTGTGCCAGAAGCCTCATTCTCTCATACATATATACACACACACACACACTGAAAAAAAATTTTATGTTTAATTAAATACAGGGGACAGACAAAATAATATGACATACACCTAGAAAATACATTACTTTCATTAATAAGAAACTATTTGTCTTTAATACAGATTTTAGCCTTGTTTGGAATAAGGTCATGCAATGTTTAAATAATCACTAGTGGAATGTTACACTATTCTTTTAGTAGAATCTTTTGAAAATATAACAAATGTTAGAAGAAGAAATTTGTTCCTTACACTATTTTCCAAATTGCACTCTGTTTATTAAAATTTCAACATTTCTCTAGTCAACATAATTACCTGGTTTAAATATTATCGAGTCGTTGTGAGCAGTTTTGAGAGAGAGAAAGAGAGAGAGAGAGAGAAGAGCAGTGTGAAAAACGGATTTTCTCCTCCAATATTTCTTAAAAGGTGTGCTACTAGAAGAATGGTATAATATTGCGCACTGGTAAGTATTGCATAGTCTTATTCCAAACAAGAATAAATTTGTATTAAAGATAAATAATGAGCAAGCTCTTATTAATAAAATAAGTAATGTGTTTCCCAGGTATTCACATTATTTTGTCTATTCCCTATATATTTATTTTAATATTATTTCCTTAAAACAAGTATAAAATAATTTATTTTTGAACTTAAAAGAAATATTGTTTTAAATCAAGGAAATGATGTTAAAATAAATATATTTACTTGAACTTAAAATTTTTTTTCAGTATATATATGTGTATGTATGTATGAATGTATGTCTTTGAAAAAGAGGAAAAAGAAAGAAATAAAATGCAAAGGGTGCAATAGAATTTCTCGAACCGCAATTGTCAGGGTAGGAAATTTAATATTTACACATGTCTTTAATAAAATTCTTATAATTAACTGAAATCGACAGAACGTGTTGTTGCGATGGAATCGGTGTTGCTAGAATTTAATTTTCCAAACGTGTAGCTGTACAGTCCAAATACGATTAAATCTATGTTGCGAGGCGCTATTTGTGCACTTGATATTTGTCGTACTATTAAAGACCTGGAATTTCGACAATTAGCTCATAATACAATATTAATTTTACAATTTATAGCATTATAAATAAGCATGTTTATCCACGAAGCATCTGTACAATAATAATTAATTCAATATTGCATTATATATATAATCGCAAGTACGCTGAGAGAAAAAAGTGTATTGGTGGCAACTCTAAGGGGACAACCATAAAAATTTTGTTAATATAATTATAATATATAATGAACTATATAGTTATTGTAATTTAGTTGCAATAACTATATTATAGTTATTGCAACTAAGTTACAATAACTGTATAGTTCACTTAACTATATGTATTATAATTATATTAACAAAATTTGTATGTCCCCTTATAGTTGCCACCAATACAATTTTTTCTCTCAGTGTACTCCCAGCTCTCGTAAATAGATTTTCGCTACAGTCGAATGGGTTCGAAGAACAATTGATAAGTACAAGCGTTCTCGATTGTTTCGATCATCCTGTAAAATAATATTGCAGAACGCTTGTACTTATCAATTGTTCTTCGAACCCATTCGACGGTAGCGAAAATCTATTTACCAGAGCTGGCCGTTTTTCGTATCGATTCTAGCACCTCGTCGATAGTTAATAAATTTAGACGCTCGGCAGATGCGCTCCCTCGGGGTGGAATCCGTTCTCGTCGGCGACGTAGTTGACGGTATACTTGACGTTGGTCTGCGGGTCGACGTAAGTGAAGCTACCGCGAACGGCGAGGCTCTCGTTCTCCTGGCCGACGTTCACCAGCTTGGCGGATTCTTGATGGGACTGGCCATCGGAGAGCTCGTAGCCGAACTGGTATCCGTCGAGACCGATGTTGTCCGATGGTGTCTCCTTCACGACGACCGTCTGGTTGTAATCGTGAGGGGGTGCCGCGAGGGCGACAGCCACGAGGGCGCAAAGGGCGATGATCTGCAGAAAGGGAAGGTCAATTGATCGATTAGTAACGATTTGTCAGTTGTTGCGTAGTTTTCGCTATTCACGACACTTGATGAACACGACCGAAATTATCCCAGGTAGCAAGCTGATGTTATTTGTTATTTCGTTTTAACAAAAGACATTTTTGACGTCAAGGACATTATTTTGACGTTAAAACGATTACAAATAACGCTTGCTACCTGGAATATTGCAAGTGGCAATTACAGGTGTATGACTCAGGGTTTTTTTGACGAGGAGTCGAACCGAATTTCATTTCTTTGTTCAAATTTGAAGCGAATCAAATCGTCAGAATTTTACTTGAATTAAATCGAATCGAATCATTGAAACATAATTTTTAATCAACAGAATAATTATTCATAGTTCAATATTAATATATAAAATAGTAAGAAAAAACAAATTTCTGTATTGTAAAAAAATAATATTGATTATATGATATAAAATCGCATTAAATATGATTGTCATATTTATATGATTGTCAATAAAAATAGATTCGTATTTGATATTTTTAGGCCGGTATTATATAATCTCACCTGATTCGATTCGATTCGATTCGTATTCGAATAGTTCGCATATCTGTAGTGACATTAATAAATATCCAAATTTCGATGCCATAAGGATCACGATAAGGATCTTCGAATTTTAATCCGCAATTAATTTTGTGCGCTCAATCGTGCCCACAAGAAACAAGAGAATTGATTCGTTGTAAATTATAATTCCAATTCCGAGGGAATCTCGAATATACTCACTGTTTTCATGTTAGCCAGGCGCGTACAGCTACACTCGTTTAAGGGAGAAGACTGATGTGAGTAGTCGAAATCAGTCGGGAATTTATAGTGTTCCTCCTACTGCCAAAATTTTCTGGGTCTACGTTAATTCACCTCTCACCTTTCTTTCCCGCTAATTAATACATATGCCACGTATCGTTGTCTAGATTTTGACCTTCGTAAGAATTTTTCGTGACAATCACATGATCATCTGAAATAATTTCATAATTTAAATTCCACTTAATTTAAAAATAATCGCATTCTTCTTCCCTCTCTTTCTTACGATATTGTAACAGACAGATTTCGCAATTCTTAACACACTTTTTTATTCTGATGAAATAACTTTCATTATCAATAATAGAATGCAATTATTATTTATTAAAATCTTAAATGTGGACAAATCTAACTGATGAGTCCATTTTAAGAAGATATTTTAGGAGACGTTCTCATTTGATCTTGTGTAAATTAACATAAAAAAAATATATATTGTAATTTAATATTACTTAATATTAATAATTGTTTAAATATAAATTTATTTAAATAAATTATATAATAAATTATAATTGCATTTATGTATATTTA
>QKQZ01051586.1:0-26166 GCA_003595255.1 Solenopsis fugax
GCGGCGCATTTCAACTCGCATCTTCGTCGTCCCGTATGAGTTTTTGACACGAGCATTTCGATAATGTCGAAAGTGAAGTGTCGGACATTCGTGACAATTGCGTACCAGAACGAATCGTGATATGCCAGTGCCAGTGTGACGATCGAATGCTCGCTCGCGTATTCAATTGCGATGCAACTCGCATCTTTGTTGTCCCGTACGGGTTTCAAGACATTGGTCCTTTGTTACGTAGCAGATGTTTCGCGTGGTTTGTATATAATATATCCTCTGTACTCGGATTGAAACGTGGGGAGGATCGCAATACTAAATTAACGTTTCGTCGATAACGAATTTGAGATTAATTGAATTGACGGCATTGACGCTACTGCAAGGGCGCTGAGGGCGCGGAATAATACGCGAGTCGGATCGTGTCTGTATATGTAACGGAATACGCGGATCGTGTCGAATTAATATACCAACGAAGAAGGGGGACAATAACGTATCGGATGTTTAATTGCTGAAGTTGTATAAAGTTGTTGCAAGCGCGCCTCGAATATATATTATTTCTGGACGATTCGCTCGATTCGAGTCGAAGGTTGCCGACTCGACTTGCGTTGTACCCACACATGTTTCCGCGCGCGGCGTCGGTATGAAGTTGGCGATGTTCAAATCTCTCATCATCTCGTCGAAGGTGCGCCATGACGCATCGGTCGTTTCGTTTCGGCAGTGTTTAATCGCGAGTGTCGTATTATAACAATGAGTTCGATTGCGTTTTCGCGAGTGCGTTGCCTTGTGCATGCGACGAGGGAAGCGCGAGACGACGACGAAGCCCGAGACTCACCAGATTCATTGTCAGGGCAGATTTAATTAAGGTTATCTTGAAGGCATCGGTGAGTTTAAGTGTGCAGCGAGGGGTCACAGTTCGAGCGATTCAATCGGCTGCCGTAACGCATCGATCGTTTTATTTCAGGAGTGTTCAATGGCGATTGTAACAATTAGTTCGATCACGTTTTCGCAAGTGTTGCCTTGCGAGCGTGAGACGACAATGAAGCCTGGGAGATGTCAGGACTCCTTCGGGACATCGGTGAATTTAAGTGTGTAATGAGTGGACTTCAAACGACGACGGCTTGCGTTTTCGCGAATACATGTTATGTCAATGGAACTGACAATCCGAACAGCTTGAGGGCAGGAAGAAAGGCTTAGGAGAGGCATCGGACACCGGCGGAGCAACTTTGCGGTAAGTTCAAGAAAATAGGTTATAATACAGTTATTAAAAATAATATATTGATTTATTCGAGCACTTTTTTAATGCGACTTATATATTTATGTTACAGAATCTACGTAGCTACGTAACAGATACAACTCTGCTGTTGCGCATAGAGTCTGTGAGTATTGAATTAATTTTTTATTAAAGTAATAGACGATTTAAGTAAGACATTACTTAAACGAGAATTTTATTATGATATATATTAAAAGATAAAAAAATCTTGTAAAGGATTGTTATATCAAATTATATTTTTATTAAACTAGATAATATCAAGTTACATAAATCATAGATTCATTATATTTCTATAACATGTTTTGTAAGAAATTGGAAATCAATAAGTTTTTACTTCGATATCAAACATCTGCATTGTAATAATTACAACTTTTTTTTAAACTTTATATAAATATGTAATTAATAATTAATCTTTATATAAATTTATAATTAACAAGTGATTATATCACTGTACGTTAAAAGAAAAAGATAACATTATACGAAAATGGTAAGATTCCCTGATAACGAAAGATTAATTATCAGACCTAAAATAAACTCATAAAGTTTATATAAAATATACTATATTTAAAATATGATAATGTTGGAATCTGCCTTAATAAATTTATAGATAATTTAGTTAACTATCAAATTACTTAACTTTATTTAATCAGTGGTATTATGTTCTTGTTGCAGATCCAAATGCAGAACGTAGTCCTGTTTACTCTTTGGCGGAATTGGTGAGTAGAATTTGAGATATGGTGATGGTTTTTCTTATTGCCGAAATCGTTATTACTGAAATCAGTGTGATTTATTTTGCTTGTAGATTTTGGATATGAATCCAGTAAGCAATTACTATCATTAAAATAACATTTAGAAATGTTGTTTTCTCGTGTATTTTTAAACGTGTTAAAGTAATGTTGTATAAACATTTTGAAAAGATTATTTGATAGATTATTGTTTTTCAAAACATTGTTGAAATATTTAAAAAAAACATTATTTCCAAGTGATCACAGATTGTTCATATTAATGATTATATACAAAGTTAAAGACCATATATTCGAAAACATTATATGTTATTAAATATCGTTATTGAATGATATATTAGCATAATAATAATGATATTTTATGCTTACTGGTTTCCATGTGGGAAGTATCATTTGAGAAAGAGATATAAGTCAGTCCTTTCACTTTAAAAAAAGGTTCTTTCCAAGAAATTTGTTTAACATTTTAAATATTACTTTGTTTTAATACTTGTTTTAATTCGACATTAATAATCCTAATCAATATTTAATTATGACATTCTCTGTGGAATAAATATTCTTAATATTTTACTAAAAAAAAAATAATTTTGAAACGATTTACAAAAATTATATGTATGATCTGTAAATATGAATAAATTTTTTATTTGGTATCATTGACTTATATTTCTTATCTATTCTTCGTAATTCCATTTTTTGCATGAACCTTTTCTAACATCAAAATTGACATCTGTGCTTCGTAAGCTGCGAAACAAATACAAGTCGGAAATCATGAATATTTCGTGCGCATCAATAAAGATCTCTCTTTTTTTTTAATTATCATCTGTTTATACCTTTCGGTTTTTAATTTTATATACATAATGTAATAACACAATCGTAGTTGGAGCAAAAGAATTACGGATTTATATAGATTCGCGAAAATTAGAACATTTTTGTAAATATCGTGACTTTTCAATTATTCGTGATTAATTTCCTAGACAAGGATAGATATTCCGTGAAATAAAGTTTGTAAAGAACGCCGCGAATTGTTTGACGTTATTAAATATGCCATAAGTGTAATTCCACGAATTCGCGTTGCGAGTGTATAATGAATAAAGTGCAATCAACGTGGGATGCAACTGGGATATTACTGGACCATGTCTGAGCATTGTCACGTGGAATTGCAATAGAAGATACATCGATGGACATCGAGGGACGTCGCAAAATAGTGAGTGCTAAATTTCTACTGTAAGTTTAATCTGTTCTTTTTGATTATACATTCTCTTGCTCTTTGTTATACTTCAATAGTGTTAGGTCCTTTGCCTAATTGTCAAAAGAGGTATATCAAGTTCAGAATTATGTATCCGTATAAATATATATAAATATAAATACATATTTAAATAAATTTGTACATAAAATAAGATGGTACACGTACATGATGGTATACACGTAGATAATTGAGAAGAACAGATTATATTGCATGCTTAGTAATGGAAATGCTTTCAACAATCGCATTGATTTCCAACAGCAAAAAATTGATATAATTATGTATTGTAAAACTAATAATTTTGCGTTTTGCTTGTCGTATTTCGCGATGTATTTATTATCATTTTGATTTTGTCGCATTTTTTGCATGCGAAGTTATTGTGCAAATATGCGAAATTAACTTTTTTTTTCTAAATAACTGAATATTTTTATTCTTATCATATTTTGCGAAACTTTTTGTGTGTATATTTATGTAAATTTCGCAAAATATGATAATAAAAATATTCAGTTATTTAGAAAAAGAAATGTTAATTTCGCATATTTGCACAATAACTAAGCATGCAAACATGCGAAAAGAAAAATATATTTAATTTATATATATCTTTTATATTCATAAAATTATATATGTGTTCTTATAGATGATAAATCTTTGATATTTTTACATTTTTATATTTGTCAGACAATTTTTCCATATTTATATGCCTATATGTTTATTTGCTTGTTTTTTTTCCGCAATTAGTATAATTCTCTTATCTTAGTCAACTGAATCTTTAATAGAATATCTTAATATTTTTTATATTCAATATCTGGAAAAATTTCATAATTTAAGCCCGGTTTTTCATTCGTACTCTCCGAATAATTTCCTTTGATAAATAGAAGTAAAATAATTCGCTTTATTTAAGATAATACTGATGTTATATTACGTTTATTATGACTCATTTTTGGAGGAAATTTACAACAGACAAGTGTGTGTGGTTAAACAATACTTTTATTTCACGTACAAAAATCTTCGATACATACAGATTCGATGTACTCGACACGCCGATGAGAGTCGAGTAAGATTTATTAACGTATATTTCTTCATCGGGTGGATGTATCTTACGAAATAGGAGAGACTTAATCGCGAAAATTTACAGATAAGTTAGCGCCCGCAAAAAGTACGCTTATCTTACACGCTACTTATAACACTATTAATATTTACACAAAGAGACTTTAACGATAATATCACCGCTCTGCGTTTTCGCTCAATTATATGGCTATTGCACGGTCGTACAATAAGTAGACGAAATACGTTTTCATCGAAATGATTGCCTGAAAATATTCCGCTTCGTAGTCAATGACCATAATAAATCAATTTCTTTAAAGACGCCACTAAAAATTTTACAAAAGTAGGAAAAATTTTAGAAATACATTCTTGAGAAAGATAAAATTCTATTTTTTTTTTTTAATATGTATTAAAATGTATTACTAGCCAGAAAGAAAAACTTATTTTTTGAGAAATGAAGAAGGAACGAGTGCAGTTATGGCCTTCTCATTAATATCAATTTAAGTCTCCTCGAACGAATAATCCAACTTCACGCTTGTTTCCTATCGTCATTACACTCATTACAATTCTATGGCTGTGTTCCAAAATTGATTGCCAGCGCTGCGAGTATGTCGTCATGAAATCATGCTACCACTAGCGTTCCAATTTCAGTAAGCATGCTATTGGTGCAAATGTGAATGTCAAATTGGAACGGTATTTTCAGTACTGGCAGCAGGTAGCCGCCTCATCTCTTCAACCGTAACAGTCGCAGCAGGAAATGACGACAAAATCAATGACGTCGTTGCTCTCTCACAGCATAACCGCAGCGCGCTAACGTGAATTTTGGAACAGTGTTCACAACGCTGCCAGTGCTGGCAATCAATTTTGGAACACAGCCTATATGTAGGAATATGAACGATTTTTGTCGAATGTTTTTGTTCATCATCTTACAATGGTAGTAAAGCTTGAGTCCAAAAGTAATAACATTTCGTGCATTAAAAGTGAAAAGAACGTAAATTAAAATATTTTTATAAAAATTTATTTTGCGAGATTAGAAATTTCTCTCTCTTAATTTCAAATCAAGCAATTCATTGAATATTCATCTTTCGAAATGTCGCGATGATAATCTTAACCACTCGACAGTCATATTATTTTTTCGAAGATATCCTATACATAACGGAAATAAATAAAAAGATGTGTCATTTAAATATGTATAATTAGGAATTTTATATTCTACGCGAAGTAAATATAAAATTAACATATTTAATTTTATTCTGATCGAACAGATTCAAGATATAAAGTTGAGATTCAATTGCACCAAGTAAAGTTTAATTTAACGACTTAATTTAATCTCTTTTTTCGGTGTCTTTATAATCTCGTGTAATAGAAACAAAAGAAATAGATCTATCAAATTAACCCTTAATTACATTGGTGGGGTACAATTACGCAAATATTTCATAGTAATTTTGTGCTACTCAAGAAATATTTACGTAATTGTGGGGTACGTTTGTACCCTACTAGTGTAGCTAAGGGTTAAGATGGACTCCGGGAAACATTGATCTATTACATGTACAATAAAACCTAATTGGACTATTACAATAAAACCTAAGATAATTTCCTCATACTGGACTATCGAGTGATTAAAGCGAAGCAATTAGTCCTTGCAACCGAGACCGGCGGACCAATTGCAGATACCGCCGACCGGATCGAAGGACAGTTTATCGGGGCAGGTGTACTCGGTTCCGATCACTTGGCCGTTCACCATACGGGCACAAGTGATGAATTTCTTGCACGAGTATGGATGTGGAAAGTTGCCCTGATCTAGGCAGCGTATGATACCCTTACTCGTGAGAAAGAGTTTACTGTTTATTACGGACTTGCCGACGATGATCGGCACCTCGTCTTCATAATAATCGTAGTCGATCACCAGCGGTCTTCTGGGCCTTGTGGTCGCATTCACTGTAGGCCTGTCTTTCGGCCGAGTTCTCTGGCGGCTTCGAAAGTTCGTATCGTACCTCGAGACCGTCCTACTGGTCGTAGGGTCTGTTCTAGGTGCTACGGTGGTGCTTATCTTGCGCCTATCAGCATCCCTTAACGGCGTTCGACCTAGTCGTGGAACCTGATTAGTCTTTGTCGCTTGGACATTACTGGGAGGACAAGCGGGTCACTGTTTCCCATAGTGAGAGAGCGCGACGAAGTGGAAAGAGCAAGATTCATTAGTAAGACATCGATCAAGAATGGATGATAAGAGTCATCGGCTACATAAAGATTGAAAGAACGAAGAGACAAGTGTCTCGACAACCTTGTCAGGAATATCATGAGCACGTGCGTAAAATCGTGCTGCCAAATTTGCCTATTTAGAATGAATATCGAAATAATAACGTATGATACAGAAATAGTTATTCCTGAAAAGGTCTTTAACTATCTAATCATTTGAATTCTCTCAAAGTTGGCCGAGGAATTCATACCATGTACTGTCCAGTCTGTCGATGATGGCATGAATTCAATGATTAGTGATTAATTCGCTTAGCAAAGTCAAATTGTAAATAAACATGGCCGTAAGAGAGAAAGAGTCGAGATTGATGGTGCATATAAGTTACGATTGCATTAGTATGTAAACAGCTAACATTGATTAAGACAAATGAGATCCGCGAATAAATCGCGGAATTGTATGGCATAATCGAAGAAAGAATAGCGAGATGACAGAAGACAAATGCTGACAGAGAAGCGAAGATCATGAGAAGAATATGGCGCGATGAATGGATTAATCGTTTGGTTGATAACATTATCGCGTAGATTCTTTATTTTTAGGAAGATGATTTTTTTGAACGATTACACGATATGACGTAAATCGAGGAGCTGGCAATTTCCAGAGCAGATTATTAGGTTCGTCGTTAAACACAGTTATCAGAAGGGGCCCCGAAATGAAGAAGCGGGCCGCGGCGATCTTGAAATAAATCGATTGTCGTTAGGTGAAAAACGCATAGCTATCAGATGTAGTCCGTAAAGTAAAATGAAGTATATGATGATATGAACTTCAGATTAGAAGAATTAGATAGTCGGATGGCGCGGTTTCTAGCAAATATAATGTACCAATGTCCGATGACGAGGATGGCGGGTCCGACAGTGTCACCGCGAATTCTTGGGCGCGGATGCTTTGATCGGACACGTCTGCATTCTGATCATGCAAGACGACGGTCGGCTTGATATATTCATTGCTCTCGAACGAGTCTAAAAAAAGATTTGAAAGAGAGATAAAAATTAAAACCAGATAGAAAAAAAACTATCTTATGAAATAAATACTAGAAATACACGAATGCTACTTTTTAGGTGAACTCACCCACGAAATCTATCCTTGGCGATAAGGTAGACTCGGTTGGTGGTCTACCTCTTCGAACGATCAGTGTGTTCGACAAGGTGTTGGTTAGCGGAGCAGTTGTTGTGAACGGTGTCGGTTTTCTGTGTCTGTTAGAATATCCGTTTACTGGATTGTGACTAACTGATCCACTGTTCGTCACCTGTTCAAGATGTCAATGATTTATATACTATAAATAATGCTATTATTAATATTATAATGCCATGGATTCAATTACGAATGTACACATGTGCATACGCGCGTTTGTAATTTTTGGCAAAGCAAAGCTTACGATAGATTCGTTGAGATAAAGAAAATCTATATAGAAAGTCTCGAAATTAATATCTCAGACAACACAAACATCTGAAAGATTTTTAAAACGTTTCACAAAAATTTCTCCTTTAGGTTTTATTATATTTTTTAGATTTAAAAGACTTTATCTCATTCGTTAATACATTATATATCTTTTAAATGTTTTTTATGCGCCTTAATCAAAACGCTTTTCAATCTTTACAACATTCTTCAGACATTTTTTAGATATGAACTATTTTTTATTAATCTTTCAGTCATGCCTAAAGGATCTTTTAATTTTTTAAACATCTTTTATGTTCTAAATGTTTTTGGATTTTTGTGTTGTTTGGGACGTTCTACATGTTATATTAATTAATTATTGATCCAAGCGTTAACAGATGTTGAAGATAATATATCAGAAGATAAAATAAACTCGCAGAAACGCACATAGAGGCGCCTTTCGGAAAGAGATTTGTTAATTTATAATGCCAAGGAGCAGTAGCAGTAAATGAAGATATTCCTTGGTCCTTTCGCATCCCAGAATGTTCGCTCAGAGAAAGATCAAGTTTCTAAATTGATGTTCCGACTTTTTATCCCGGAGCAAGCAGTTTTTAACAATCAGAGAAAAAAAGAGCTTCTTCGTAGGCGAGCAATGTATCTTAGAATGTGATGATGACGTAGCAGCGTAAAGGATGATAATGTAGCTCCAATTTCATTTCACGAAAAGTATTTTAGTTAGATCCAGCGAGAGGCGATGATGAAGAGAACTTGTCAACAGGCATTCAAAAGAAGTCCCCTAGTTATGATTGATTATAATTGATTTCTTCCGGATTAATCGCTCGTATCGTGTAATATCATGTTGAATGATAGATTATGTTTTGATTAGACGTCAAGAAATATGACGATTATGATCAACAATCGAACGAATGGTTATTTTAAGCTGTTGAAGTAATCTCCATAACACTGCAATTTTGCTTTGATTTTTGAAGTTTTTTTGATAGGTATACCAATCGGCACCAGAAGCAGATTCAGAAGAGAAGATTATATGTTGAGCAAGAGGTATCTTCAATCAGGCGATTTTTTTAAGCTAAGACGTTAAGCTGATGACGTTTTTACGATCCCTCTGCATTTATGAGGGAATCATGCCGATCATGCTTCAAGAGATCTTTTGGTTAGCGTCAAGAAGAGGCGATGATATTCGTAGTAATAAATCAGTTCTACTAGAATTCCTCATTAGTTTCTTTTGCAGCATTTCGTTTTTTTTTTTGTTTCCGTTTTGGTTAGAGCAACATGCGATCGATCAAGGAAATACAATATATGTTATCAAGGCAAAATTGGGTCTTCGACTTAAAGCTGCACTGACCTCGAGCGAGGGTTGATCAGTGTCCTCCTCGACCGGAACAGACGTCCTCGTGATCTGCGGCACCATGTCTTCCGGCCGTTTGGTCATCGTTTCCTCTTCCTCGGATTTAGAATACTTCATCGTTTTTTCTTTGTCGGGAAGATTATCGCTCACATTAAGATTATTTGAAAAGTGTAAAAACTTGAATGCGTGAAGTACTTGAATATCTTTTCTAGCAAAGTTGGAATCTGCATTTGTTTCTTCAGCTACTGAATCTATTTCCTTGGACTGAGGTTTGACGCTCTTCAATACAACTTGCATTCCTCTTCGTGCCTCTTCTTCATCGGAAAGATTTTTATTCGTGTGAAAGTTATTTGAAAAACTATCTACAAGATCTTTATTAGTAGTTTCAGAATCTACATTTGTTTCTTTAACTGTTGAATTTCTTTCTTCAGACTTGGGTTTGACGCTCTTCAATACAACTCTCATTCTTCTTTTACTTCCATGTGCGACGGGAACAACTTTACCTCTGTGAAAATGATTAGAAAAAGTGTTTTGAAGACTTTGATTGATAGAATCGAGATCTACACTCGTTTCTTCAACGGTTGAATTTCCTTCCACAAGTTTAGGTTTGACGCTTTTCAATACAACTCTCATTCTTCTTCTAGTTCCATGTTCGATGGAAAGATTCTTACCACTCTGAAAATTATTTGAAAAAGTATCTTGAAGACTTTTATTGGTAGAAGTAGAATCTACAGGTATTTCTTCAACTGTTGAATTCTTTTCCTCAGACTTAGGCTTGATGCTCTTTAATACAACTCTCATTTTTCTTTTATTTTCATATTCAAAAGGAAAATTCCTAGCGCTGTAAAAATTATTTGAAAAAGTGCCTTGAAGACTTTCATTGGAATTATATTCTGTACTGACTTCTTCAGACGTTGTTCCCTCTTCTTCGGATTTAGATTTAGCTCTTTTCAAAACAATTCTCATTCTTCTTCTTGGTTCTTTACCATTGGAAAAATTCTGACTTATGTTAAAATTATTTGAAACATTATTTTGATGATTTTTATCGGTAGAATCAGGATCCGCATTTGTTTCTTCACTTGTGGAATTTTTTTCCTCAGGTTTAGGCTTGACACTTTTTAATACAACTCTCATTCTTTTTCCTACGATTCTTTTGTCAAAGAGATTTTTATCTGTGTAAGGACTTTTTGAAAAATTGCTTTGAAGATTTGTATTAATAGAATCAGAATCTACACTTGTTTCTTCGATTGGGTTTTTTTCCTCGGATTTAGATCTAATATCTTTCAATATAACATTCATTATCTTTCTCGGATTTTTTAATTTAGAAGAATCTTCAGGTACATAAAGATTACTTTGAGAATTATTTGGAAGACTCTCAGTAGTATTAGTAGAACTAGAATTGGTACTTTCTTTCATTATATAGCCTTCTTGAGATTGTTTTATCTTTTTTAATACATCCTTCTGTTTTTCTTCGATATTTCCGTTCTCATGATGAATTTGAAGCGTTTTATTCTCAACAGCAGTAGTTTGAACTAAAGTCGTTTCTATTATAGGTAAAGTGGTAGTCGGTTCTTTCTCGACTCTTTCCTTAATTTTCTTCGATGCAACTTTCATTCTTCTTACATTCTCCACTCGATCAAGATGATCTTCAGTAGTGTTTTGAACATCAGTATTTTGATCAAGTCTAGCAGTGCTATTGAACGCTTCCGAGTTAACCCTAATTCTCTTCTGATTAGTTCTTCTATGATTCTTCTCTATCGTTTTTGAAGACGAAGTAAAAGTAGAAGGCCTTCGTGTTCGTCCGCGGTATAACGTAGCCCGATGTTGAGGATATTGGTTGGTTCTTTGCAACGTTAAAGGACTTCCAAGCCAATTGTTTGTTCGATTTAGAACGCGACGTCTTTTTTGACTGGATTGATAATTGATTGTATCTGAAGTCGTTTGATTGTGTTTTCGGCTTTCTGTAGCTCTTGAAATAGCTTCCTCAGACACTATCTTTATTTCTGGAGTTGTAGAATCACTCACCGTTTGTGCAGAACTCGGCTTGTTAATGCTTGTTCGATTTTTATTTCGAATTTGTGTTTTCATAACTTCTTTGAAATCTGTCTTTTGTTCTGGCGTTATCGACTCTTTGCTTATTGTTCGTACAAAATCTGGTTCATAAGCGTTCGTAATTGTTTGAATTGTGGGATTTATTGCAATTGATTCGCCGGAAGTCGCAGAGAGCATCGCGGAAGTTGTAGATCTTTCTAAAACTACAGTCGTTTTGTTAGTGATTGATGTTGCAGTCGAAAGGGGGGTTGAGGGAGTTTGAGTGACTATTGATGTAGAAGAACTTTCGTTTTCTTGAGTCGACAACGCAGTTGTTACAACTAATGTTTCAAAATTTGTATTAGAAAAAGGCTTTGAAAATGCGGTCGCTGTCGAGATAAATATTTCAGGGGTTTCAAATGTCGTAGGAATTTCTGTAGTTTGAGTAGATTCTGCAGTTGCGGTGACAGTTAATATCTCAGAATTGTTATCAAGATTACTTGGATTTGCGAGATGTATCGTAGAAGATTCTGTTTTTAAAGTTGTGGGAGCAGCTGAACTTGTTGAAATTAAGACTGTACTCGTAATAGGAACTTTGGATGAAGTCACAGAACTAGATCGAATCGTAGTTAGCGGAATCTCGCTAGTTGTTGAAGTAGAAGAAATGCTCGCTTTTGCAGATGGGGTAATTACATTAAAATCAGTAATCGTTGGAATAATTATATTAAGTGGCATAGTTGTAGTTGTTATGTTTTCAGTTACAGTATTTGCATCTGAGAGATTACTCGTTGGCATATCCATAGTTGAAGAAGAAATAATCGTTGTTAGTGGTGAAGCAGTTGTAGTAATAGGAATTGTAATATTTTTAATTGCTGTAGTGAAGGTGAGATAATTTCCTATCGTAGAAGATGTTTCAACTCCAGCAGTTTCACTCGCAGCTGTGATTGATACTGCATCAGTTTTATCTTCGTACGTATTTATAGTTGTTGGCATTGCAACTGTGGAATTATTTACAATCCTAGAAGTAGCGCCGATATCAGCATTTGTAACTGTAGTTATGTTTGCAGAATCAATTGCGATTTCCTGTGTATTAGCAGTTACTGGTATCGTGATTGTAGAATAATTTGTCGTGAATGTACTTTCGACTTCAGTATTCGCAAGTTCAATTGTAATCGCAGGATCAGTTGCAGTTGTCTCTGAAACTACGGAATTTACATTTTCGAAAGTAATTTCAGTTTCAATGCTTGCTACGGTCGAAATTGCAGAATCAGACAGAATTTCGTTCGTATTTTTGATTGCTGGATTATCAGTTACGAAATAATTCAGAGTAGTAGTTTCAATTCCAGCATTTATTGTTACGGATGTATTGATTGTAGCATCAGTTGCAGCTATGGGTGCTTTTGAAACCGTGATCATCGATGGTGTTGTAATAGGCGTATTTGCAATTGCAGGAACCGTCGTGGTTGTACGATTACTTGAAAGAATTGGAATGTTAGCAGTAATGGGATCGTTTGTGGTCGGAACGATTTTTGAGATCAAAGGCGTCGCTGCGATTACTGAGTTTGTCAAGGTCACCGCGGTTTTTACAGTCGCGTGGTTTTCCAAATCTTCGATTTTTGTGTTGTTTGAATTTATGAAATTATTGTGAATATTTAAAATTTCAGGAGATGTCGTGGAATCGGGCACGTTCAGAGGAATCGTCGAAGTCGTGGGAAGTTTACGCCTTCTTGAAGTCAATGTCGAAGCGGACTTAGTAGTTGGAGAAGTGCTTCTTAGAGTGTTTGTCGCAGGGTAAATAGAATCGCTCTTAGTTCGTCTTATGGCGTCCTTGATTGGCGAGGCAGTGGTTCTATTTCTTTTCTTTGCTACTATACGTCTGCCCGTCCACAACGGAGTGCTAGCTTCGTTGTACTTGCTTACAGTTAGGGCGATTCTTCGTCTTGTCGGCGTTGTTGAAACTTCGACACGAGCGTTAGAAAGAGGTGCATTATGATCGAAGTTCGATATTAATTTTTCTCTTTTGGACGTTTGTCTGTCGACAGGAATTGTAACTAAGTCAGATTTTTCGTGATTCGATCGATTCTCAGTGTTATCAGAATTTTTCAAGAAAATCACTGAAGAACTAGGCGTGGAATATTCTTCTTTATGAATATCAATGTCTTTGTCGTTAATGATATCGTTTACATCGAATTCAGATTCAGTCGGATCACCATGAGTGACAGTGACGGTCTCACCAGTAGAAGTGTCGGAAATTGAAGTAGTTTCCGTCTGCTGTTCAATAGGAGTGTCGATCGTCGTGTAAAATGGTATAGAACTATCTACCAATTTCGATGATGATACATCGTTCTCGCTCTTGGTGACGTAAAATCCACGCATTATTGGGCTGGGAATAAGACTGACGAGAGGAATGCCGCGCATTGTTGTCGGCTTCAAATAGATCGAGGTCGTAGACGTCTTTTGTTTGTACTCGTCTCCCTCAACAGAGTTTGTGACTGAAACTCGTTCATGAAAATTTGTGACATATTCCTTTCTTGGAGCGCGAGATTTCGCTTTGTTCTCCGAGGCTTGTTGCAACCACAAGTCACTGGTCTCTTCGATCACATCTCTTGATGACTGGCCGAACTCTTTTTCGCCCTCTTCCGACTCGTCTGTTCCTCTCAACGACTCCTCGACGTTCTGCCGGCTAATGTCGTTGTCCACGTCGTTACGCAGCAAGTGCAAGAGTACTGACGACGACGTCGTGGCAGTACGATCGTCGTAGTAAGTCGTCGGATAGCCGATCAGTTCCTTCAGGGTCGGCAGCCTGATAGCTTCCGAATCGGCGACCTGAAAATCAGAACAATGCAGCGCGCTTTAATGCGGAGATCCTCAGGGACCTCTCTTTCTCCTTTCCTTCTCCCTCCATAGTTTGTTTCTTTGCAGTGTCCTTCTTTCTGTCTTTCTGTCTGTGCGTGAGCTGCGCCAGTCTTGGAAGAGAAAAGAAGGAACGTGAAGAGGGGGACTCTCTAGTTATCTATTAAAGCGCCGCGAACGTGTCTTGCTTGCTGCGTTAATTTGGATGATAAGGAGTCATCCTGGGTCATCAGTAGAGTTTAATGATGATTGTATTTGTGGTAAGTAGAAGTACATCATCAAGAAAGTTATCAGAGGTTTCGGTCAAGGATTCCTCTGAGTAAGCGGATGAAGAAAGTGCTCGTTATGATTCGTCATTATTGATAATGTGAGGATGAAGCGTGAAGACGATTATTCGGTCGTCGGTCATCGTGAGATATAGCGAGTCCTTGTCGTTCCTTTTGATTCATGTAGTCGAATTCGTCCATTTTATAGAACAATCTTAAATATAATTAAACTCGTTAAATGCTATATACATTAGTGACGTTTAGATAGCTACTAACTCTTTAACGTTCTCCCCGACAAATCGGCGATCACGATCGGCTGTTTAATTACTTAATGGCTGCATCTATGTACATTATCGACGTTGACTACATCGATGATTAATAATAACATTCGCACTACTTCGCGGAGCCCTTGCCGGCGATCAAGTTGTTGAACACCGACTCGATCTCGATAGTCGAGGATTCGTGAGACTCTGTAGTGAATCGGTTATCATAACGATAATTAAACTCGCTCTCGATTGGCAAGGTGGACCGTTCGATACCCTGACGTATTTCGTTGGCAGATTCGTCGACTCCAGTCACCGAGACAGATAATGGAGTCGTTAGGGGGAACTGATCTGCTGGTATCCTCGTGGTCGATGTCAGCGACGAATACTTGGTCTTGATAAGAATCTTTTGTCGCTCCGTGGTGCCGGATTCTGTTACCGAGGTCACCAACCTAGTGACGGATGGCTTTACCGTGGTACGCAAATAATATGGATCAATCAGATTTTGCGAGTCGAAAAGATCATTGCTTCTCGGCGTCGTTGTCCTCAATGACTGCTGCTTTCGGTGAAAGGCATCCGCGACGTAATCGAATTTTTTTGCCGGTATTAGGGTTTCCGTGACCGCTGCTTCCGTGTTAGTCAATGACGGACGTTTTGGATATGAACGCGTTCTGAAGTATTGCCAGGTGCTTGATTCTGGCTGCGTAGTTTCCTCCTCGATCTTAACATTATCTCGGTCACGAATCTTATAGCGCGTTCGTGGCTGCCGCAGAGAGGATTGCTGCAGCTTTGCTTCTTTCGTTTCTGATGTCTCTTCGGATTCTTCAGATGCAGAGTCTAACGGAGGATATCGTCTGGGTGATAAAGCCTCTTCGGGATCGAATGGCCTTTTTAAGATCACAGGAACCTTGTAACGTGGCCGAATCCCGGGCGCACGAGTAGCAACTGATGTTGATCGAGATGTATTATCTTCTGTGATCTCTGCAGCTTTACCATCTTCAACATGAACCGAAGGATAATTTATTTGGTCTCTTAACGAAGCTGTGGTATAATGTTTCCAAAATTCTGCGGACTCATCTGAAAAACTATTCGTCGAAATCGATTTGCTGCTCAGAGTCGTATCTTCTGCAATGTCCTGTTTAGTCAAGTCGCGGGATTTTTCTTCTATATTCTCTTTTTTTTCTTCTTTCTCTTTCTGATACTTAAGATCATCGCGAAGTGTAGTGGCGGTGCTAGAAGCAACCGGATAACGTCGAATAAACAAGTTGTTCCTGCGCCTTGAGAGAATCTCGTGATTGTTGTTTTCCGTTGACGATGGCAAAGGGTATTGGTTGGTCGCGTTCTCGGAAGACGCAGCAGGACTCTTGCGAATGAACTTCTTACGCGCATATCTCAAGTCGAGGCTTGATTTTGCGGCTGATAATGAATCTGATTCCGTCGCGAGTGGTGTGGTACTAGCTTGTGTGCCAGTGATAGTTGAATCTAAGTCCGATATGGATAACGTTGTTATTTGCGCGCGAGTAGTGGATAAATTCTCAGCCTCGGTAGACGGTACCGACGTCTCTTGTTGAAACACGTTGCTTTCAGTATTATAAATCGTGGCTGTCGCTAATGTTGATTCCATGGTTGTAACTTCAGTGTCCATTTTAATCGTTGACTGACGATTCTCTTCGGCATCTGTATTAATCGTCGATACAGGAGAGGTGCGAAGATTTTTAGCTTCTTCGCCTGATATCGTTGTGGTTTCAGTCCCGGGAATCTCCAAAGTAATTTTCGTAGAATTGCTAGCGTTGTAATTGGCGGCTAAGGTAGTTTCTGTAATAGTTAGAGTTGAATCTTCCATTTCTTTCGTAATTCCGGTTAGAACAGTAGCGATTGTTGATTCTTCAGTATTTTTGCTTATTGGTGTAATCTCTGTCTGATTGATAGTAACCGTCGATTTTTTAACACCTTTATCGCTTCCCATAGGAGTCGTCGATTTTTGAAGAATACCTTCTTCTTCCTCGAGAGAAACTTCAACTGATGTCGACGAAGTGTCTTGATGTGGACGTTTACGTTTTATCACTTTTCGTCTGCGAGATACTTGAGGTTTTTCTTCTTCTATTTCAATAATGTTGGCATCTGTGCTTGATGATATTGGTCTTCTTCTTAGGATTATCTTCCGTTTTCTTGGCGTTCCTGATGTTTCTTCCGCAATATCAATAGCACGTTCGGTAGAAACGATCGTTACCAAATCGGGATTAAATTCGTAAGCTTCGATGTGAGCGGTCGTCGTAGCGACAGCGTCCTCAGGTCGGTCGTTCGTATAATCTACTTTGTTGCTAGATACAGTTGTCACTCCAATTTGCGCGATCGATTTCGCGGTGTAGATTGGTTGAATAGTGTTCGATTCAACGACTGAATCAACTACAGCAGTTGATTGATCGACGCTATTCAGCAAATCATTTCTCTCGACCTTGTCAATTTCCACAGAAGTGTCTGTTCTGGGAGCACCCAGTGTTATCAATGCGATGTGTTTCTGGTTCGGTTCATCGTTCTCTTTTTGCACCGGCTCTTCTTCGTTGTTCCTCTTTCTCGTGTACTTCGTCCTGTCATACAGTTCGCGATTAACAGTCGGCTTTCTAAAGACTCTGATATTCGTTATTTTATCGTTTTCCTTGTCACTGTTTTCAGATCGCGATCGAAGTAATGGATTCCTCCTAGAACTATTTTGCGTTATTCTGACTATTGGACTGTCATCTAATTCGTTGACTTTGATAGATTCTGTGTTGTTGATTCTGCTAGGTCTTCGATATCTTCTTCTGATGCCATCGCTGGTAACTGTGCTGGCGGTCGTCGAAGCTGTCGTCCTACCTCTTTCTCTATACCTGGAACCTGGGACGGAGTTCGGGGAAACATCCTGCGCTCTTGATCTCGACGTTGGTGGAGTATACCTGCTGGTTCCCCTATTGCGCGATCTGCTAAAGTCCTTGCTTCTAGATGTGGAAGTCTCCGCGCGTAGAGTATCCACTTGCTCCACCGATTTCTCCTCGGTAACTCGGTTGGCTGGTCTCGTCCTTAATCGAACTCGCTCCGTGTTGGACGAACGCGTCGGATTTCGCGACGTAATACTCACCTTGGACCTGCTCAGTGGAGTCGTCGCCGTTGTCGTTGTTTCTGATGTACCGATTCTTCGTCTGGGGAAACCGAATGGTCGCGGTTGCGACACCGCGGCAATCGTCGATCTGCTCGCCAACGTCGTCGTAGTTGTTGTAGTCGTCGTCGACTGACTTGAGCTGCTGCTAGTTGCCGGCAATGTTGTCAATAAGATTTCCGTCGCTGAATCTTCTACCAGTTTCACTGCGTCAGTAGTGGAACTAATGTCCGCTTTAGGACTGACACTAGATAAATTTTCCGGCGGTTCAACGCTGATTACAGTAATGATCTCGGTGGAGGTCGAAGTGATCAAAGGTGTCGTGGATGAAACGGTCGTACTAGATGTTGTCCTAGGTACTTCTAAATGCTCTTCTAGTTTTGTTGGTGAAGTAGTCACGCTGACCTCTGGTAAAGGTGCTAAGCTAGGCAAATCCTCCGAAGTTTTCACAGTAGTACTTCTGAACCTTTGTACGTGCGTGTACCTGAAAAATTAAGTAAGAACGTGAAATGCATAGTGATATAGAAATGTATAGCAAAAAAAGTATATTATATATAGAAACCTAGATTTAGTTGACTCATCGTCTTTCTCTGCTGATCGATCCGTACTTTTTACATCATCCCTCTTCTCTGATTTCCTGAAGTTGATATAATGAAGAGATGAAAGTCATATAAAAATAATAAGATAACGCACATATACCATATACTTAAATATCATATAATTATATTATTACATATTTGCAAGTTTTTTCTCTTATTACCTGAAACTTGAACCACGAGTTCGAAAAGATTTAGACTTTTCAGAGCTTGCTTCATTATTTTGTTGTCTAAAAAAAAAACAACAAAAAATTATTATTTAATATATTAATCATTTTTAATAGATTTTTAATAGAATAAAGTGCAGTAATCGAAATATATTTACCTCGAAGAAACGTATGGTCGTCGTCTACGAGTCGGTCTTTCCTCCTCGATTTCTATTTCCTTCTGTTCCACGTCATTCTCGGTTCTAAAAATTTCATATCGTGAGAAATGCGAGATAAAATTTACATTTTGTTAATTACCATACCTAGACGTCGTGGTGGAGAGTCGCGTTCGTCGAATATTCACGTAACTTGGTGTCACTCGTTGCGTGGACGAGCTATCATCTAACGGATTACTGACACTTTTCTCCTCAGAAGTAGCTACGTCAGTATTGTCATCTTCCTCGATCTCAACGATATCTTCGTCATCCGAGGGAGAGTCTTTCGTAACCGATCTAGTCAATATTAAAATTCATAACTAAAAAGTATATGAGAAACGAAAAAACATTTGCAATTAAAAAAATCTTTATTAATATTAATTTCAGTTTAATCTTTTGCATCTGTTCAGACTTAAAGTTAAGAGAAAGAGATATATATATTGAATCACGATGAAAGTTAATCGAACTTAATAAATATAATCAATATAGAGAAGGTGAAATTGTATATTTTTGCTAATAAAAGAAAGAGATGACTGACTTGGATCTCTCGATAGTGACGTATTGAGGTTTCTGCGATCGCCTGAGACTCTTCACTTCGGGGATATCGTCCAAGCCTTCGAACTGTGCTCTTCCTGGCCCGTTCACGTAACTGATTTCTGAGGACGATAATATAGGTCGCTGATTACCGAGTCTGTTCGCTTGGCGATTCAATACACGCTCGTATAAACTGCGACTAATTGTAGCTGGTGTAATGCTTTCACTGCCCGATCTGGTGTCCGAATTCTTCTCTTGAAGTAGCAGTTGCTTTTCCAACTCTTCTATTCCACCTAAAATAAAAAAGAATTGCAAAATTATTTATTATAAAATATTTTATAAAAAATTCTTAACAGAAGAAATCAATATTAGAAAAAATTATATATATATATATATATGTATATGTATATATATATGTATGTATATGGAAGTTTCATAAAAGAATAATACAAAAAAAAAAACAAATGTTAAAATTACCATAATTATAATGTTAATTGCAGAGCAGTTATATTAAAAAGGATTAACATTATAGAATGATCAGAAAATATATTTTAATTGCATATATAGCAAGCTCACCAGCTTTTTTAATAAGATCGATGAGTTCCTTGATAACTTTCGGATCTTCCTCGTCTTCATTGTCAATGATTCTCTCCGGTTCGATTGGTTTCGAAGTAGTAGTCGTAGTAGTGGTCGTACTTGGTTTATTTCTGGTGAGAGTTTTATACACAAGTGGTTTCACCGTTGTAGTAGTTTTCGGTTCTTCCTTTACTTCCTCCTCTTCCTCTTCTTCCTCCTCTTCTTCTTCGCTTTCCTCGAGTTCTTCATAATCTTCCTCCGAATCGTCCTCTTCCTCCTTCGATTCCGTCTTTGCAGTCGTTGTACTATGCAAATAAGTCGTTCGACTTGTCGCAGCCGTAATGGGCGATCTGGTGGTCGAGGCGAGCGATGCTTTCAACGCCTTAGGACAAATTACGTTACGCGGATAGTCGCAAGAATCCGCGGCCTTATTGAATACCAAACCTGCGAAAATCCAAAAGATGCTATATACATACGAACAAATAAAAAATTTTTATTCTGAAGACAGATTTAGCGATAAATGGAAATAATATAACTGATTGTTAAAAAATCAAATTTTTTAAATTTATTTTTTAACTTTTTATTTATTTAAATTTTTAATTTGTGTCGATTTTTTAAAATACTTTTTTCTTCTCTTATAAAATTAAATGATTTAACATTAATATATAGAAAGATGATTCACATTATTTACAATAAAATAAAATTACCTGAAGGACAGGTGAACTGATGTGCAACTACGCCAAGTCCACTCGGACCACTATCAAGACACCAGAAGTACTTTTTGCAATCTCGAGGATGTGGGAAGAAACCTTCGTCCTCGCATTTAAAATCTTAAAATATAAAAAGCAGATCAGGGGTTCGTAAAAAAATTTTATAATACGCAAATTTACATTATTTTTTAATCATAATTTGGTCAACATCAAATTAACGTATTTTGACTTTTCTGTTCTTCTTGGGACAATACATTAAAAAAAATGTTGTCCCATACTTTTCATGGAAACTTACCGGTTCCTGGATCGGGTGTAGTTGGTGGCTCGGGGGTTGTTAGCTTGTTGCTCAAGGATTCCTCGTTCTCGCCAGTTTTACTTTGTCCCTTCCGTCTGGACTGCTTTCTACGGGTGCTACGGGTGCTATCGGTAGTACCGCTTCGCGTTTTACTCCTGTTTCGATTTTTCGGTCGCTCAGTTTTCTCTGTGACTCTTACGGTGTTTCTAGCCTCCGTGTCTTCGTTCAATGACGGATCGTACGATCTCCTCGATACTTCCCGATCATCCTGTTCCTCCTTACTCGCTTGTGAATTGGTACGATATTTTGGTCTTGAAGAAGATACACGTTTGCTAGTGATCGGAGCCGATGTAGTACTACTTCTTCGGCTGCTCGTACTCGACTTACGAGTATTGCTCTGAGTACTTTGAATGCGAGTCTTTTTTCGACTGTCTACTGGTTTTGTCTTATCGATTGTATTCCTGCTGTGTGATAACAATAATTATTATTTGTAATTTAACGCTGCTAAATTATTAAAATAATTATTAAAAATTATTAAAATTATAATAGAAATAAAATAACTAAGTGTTCAAAATTGTATTATAATAATTTGCATTTTACGTTTATTGTATCATTTATTAATTATAATAAAATTTAACGTCTTCTTTAAATATTAAAATAAAACAAAAATATTAATAATAACGATAATATAATACCAATATGTTAATAATAATAATGTTATAGCTTAGAAAAATTTTTCTGATAATTTGCTGATATTTATTATCATATTGTATGCTCAATCGCTTTTTAATTGTTACCTATTATCTGCAAGTAATGTTTCTTTGGCAGCTTCGATTAATGGATAAGGTCGGCCGTTGCATTTTCCACGAAAATCGTCGTTGTCCAGTGACCAAAACATGATGCCTCCCAATTTCTTCTCATTCACATAGCGAGCTTTCAATTTGACTATGTCTTCGTCATCATATCCTACCCACTGATTACCTTTGAAGGCGAATGGTCCCATGGCTTTGGGATTTGGCTGAACGACTTCCCACTCGTCGGATTCCGCTATACTTTCGCAAATCTTAAAAATTAAACGTTCAAAATTTTTAATTTTGAATTTTTTCTAAGAAAAAAAAACAACCAGTGTCTCCCTTCGATTTTATTAATCTTTGAAAATGTTGAAATATATTAACAGAAATAAGAGATGCGTATCTTCTTTATGCTTTCTCGCACATTAAAGAGATCAAACATCCCGTTGAAAAAGTCGATTTTTTTTAAGCGAATATTGTCGAAATTATAAAAAATAGAAAAAAGTTTTTTAATGAAAGTTGAATGGTTTTAAGAGTATTTCATAATGGATGACAGAACTTTTTAAATAAAAATTGAAAAAGATTTTTTCTCAATAAAAGAAAAAAAATGTTATTATTGTTATAAAATAAATTTATTATTGTAAAATATTATTAAAATATTCTTGAAACTTTTGGTTCAACTTTATTTAAAACATTTTGTTTATCTTTTATAATTTCAATGCATCAAAAGTTGTAAGTAAAATATATGCTTATAAATTTGGATGCATATAATTTCTACATATGCTTTTATAAATTCTACGTATTACTACGTTAACCTCGCGTTATATAACATAGTATAAAAGAAGCTTCGTACGCGTGTATATACATACGTATGATAAAGTTTACCTCATAATAGGCAAGATAGCCTTTCTCTCGAGTGGCCTCTCCTTCGGTGCCCGGACCATCCGCTGGCGATCCGAGTTCAGTTGCATCTTGATTGAACAACGTGTACGATCGACCGTACGTTGGTATTCCAAGAACGACCTTATCCGCGGACGCACCTTTCTCCAGCAAATAATTGATTGTATAATCCTATTAGACACAAATGAGGACGCGTTACTAATTGTCTAATCTATCTGTTCAAGAATTATAAGATTTGTAGGAGCAAACTCTCACAATAGTCAATTCCGCGTCGTAATTGTATTCGTTGTCTTCCTCCAGAGGGTACAACGGCGAGTGATGATTGACAGCAGGCTCGTACGCCGAGTGATAATCGTAAGAGAGTAGATTGATGAAATCCAAGTATTCGTTCAACCTGGGTACGTCGTAACCCTTGTCAATGTACTCAACGCCGGCGGGCATCGCCATCGACAGCAACAATCTCGGTCTTCCGGTCTTCGAGGATTCTCGCTCGAACTCCTCGCGAAGTTCCTGTCAATTCGCAATTAATTACTTTAATTAACCTTTCGCAATTTACTCGCTCTTCGGCTGAAACAGGATTGCAATCGATTCTTTTTTTTTATCATTCTGCATTTATTCACGTTTCTATCTCTGCGAATCTTCGATGTCCCTTTTTTTCACTAAGAAATTTCATGATGATAAGAAACGATTGAGACATCTACCTGCACCAAGTTGGCGTAATTGTCCTTATCTCGCGGCTTTCCGCCGTCTCTAAAAGCCGGATACTCCCAGTCGAGATCGAGGCCGTCGAAATGATTCTGTCTGAGAAACTTGACGGCGTTCTTGACGAACTCCCGCCGCCTCGCGGGATCGGCCACCATCGGTGAAAATCTGCTGGAGCCCTCGTTCCAGCCGCCGATCGCCAGCATCGTCTTCAAGTTCTTATTGTAGGTCTTCAAACCCGTAAATTTCGCGTATCCGCCTGTCGAGCAAGCGTGTTTATTGAAGAGTGAAAGTTAAATATCGGCTAAGTCATCAAAGATGATGCGTTTGGAGTTTATCAATGCAGTTAAATAACCTGAGACACTAAACGGCAGAGCACTCTAAATTAAATGTAAGCAGCATTGCTTATATTTAAATATAATAGATGCAATATTATATAGAAATAATTTTCGTCGTGATTAAAAATTATATTTTTAACTCACTTGAAAAAATACTTGACATTTACTCCTCAATTTCTTTGGAACAAATGAGTCATAAATCATCATTTGTAGTAATAAATTTTTGATACACTGAAAAATCCATTTTAATTGGCGATCAACAGTTAATTGTTCATTATAATCGCTATCGATATGAATATCTTCGGTAAATAGATAATTAATTATAATCACTAATTAAGATTGCATTCCATGATAGAAACGAAGTTTAACAAGTCTTATAAACATCACATATTTTTATGCTACCTTTCTCGATGTCTTGATACTTGTCGAACGGTTTCAGCGCGTTTTCTTTCGTGAAACCTCCGAAAGCATAGATCAGGTGAGTGCAAAGATACGGATTTATGTTTTGAGGAGAGAATTTCGCTGTGCCGGGTCGATACACCGACCAGTTCGTGTAATAACAGACAATCCTGCGTTCGGCGACTCCTAAAAGATAAAAATACGACGTCAAACATGAAAGATATATGTACTTTCTTATAAGATATTTTTTTATTTTTTAAATATAGAAAGTTGACTTTCTCTACATTTTTATGTCATTAAATAGTTATAACAATTTTTTTTATACACAAAATAAGTCGAATTACATTATGATCACTATATAACAATAAATCAACAACGCATTACTATCAGTAATAGTTAAATTTAAAAATGGTTTAATAGTCAATACATTCATAGATGGAATGTTTCATTTTAAGATATTAAAATGTTTATTTCTCGTCTTTGTTTATTAAATATTTAAAAATGTATTAATTTTTAATAGTGTTAGAATTAAAATACTAAAATATTGACTTACAAAGGAACATAATCGAATGTTTCCCTTCGATTTTAATAAGCTTTAGATATGTTGAAGTATCGATAAAAATAAAAATCACGTATTTTTAAATGCATTTTCTTACATATTAAAGAGGTGAAATCTTCCCTTTTAAAAAATGGGTTATTTTCTTCTGAAATGAATATTGTGGAAAATATAAAAGACAGAAAAAAATGTTTAAATAAAAGTTCAATGGTTTTAAAAATACTTCATAATAATGATAAAAACATTTTTTAATTATAATAAAAAATAATAAATGAATTCGAATCAGTACTCTTAAGATTTAAAAATCAAAACAATTATGAAAAGGGCTAAAGGAACAAAGTTAGGTCGGGCTAATATAAACAATCTTTAATACACAAATAAAAATCTAAATTTAAACATTTCGACCTTAAATGCGGTCATCTTCAATACATAAAATACAAATAAAAATCAATTATTAAAATAGAAAAACGCGTATTTTTTAAATTTTTATTTAAAATTTTATTTTGTATTTTTTTTATAGTTTTGATGACATTGGAAAAAAATAACTGATTTTTTTAAAGGGGGCTTTACCCTTTTAACGTGTGGGAACACATTTATAAAAAAAAATACGTGTCTCTTATTTTTGTCTATATTTTATCGATATATGTATCCAATATACTATATTTTATCCTATACATATTTAAAGTTTACTGAAATCGGTGCGGGATATTTGGTGATGTTTCCTAAATATTCACAAAAGTAGAAACAATTGGATTGTATTACATATTTAAAATCCCTTTCTCTAAAAATATTCTTTGTTCCCATATTTTATGTCACTCTACATTGAAAGAAAAAGAAACGAGGTCGCTTTTGTTCCTACACGATGACTGTTCTTTTGCTTTCAATGGAGGTTCAATTGAATGAAGAGACAGCTACGGCAGATGTAGCCTTCAGTGCATTCAGTTTCGCGCCGCGCCGCGAAAAATCTCCGGCGATTGTCACTTCTCACAATCAATAGCGATCGCGCGTGCTGCCGCGCGTTTTCACCGCGGCCGCCAAATGCACGCGCGGTCCGCGAGATCGCGAATTAAATGCACGCGCATCCGTCCGGGCCGCCTGTGTACACCTGCGCTTCTCTACGCTCGCACACACTCGCGAGCCGCGAATGCGTAAACGGCCGCGAGAGAAAACGCTGCCATGGGGAGAAATTGACACGCGATTGGGACTTAACTTTCGTTTATGCACGCGAAGAAATAGCATCGCGGTTTCAGCTCGCGTAGCCGGTACGGCACTTAAAACGCATATCTGACACCCGGCTCAACTTTTTCCTACCTAGACAAAGATATAGCGATCATCGAACGTACATATGATTTACGATAGAAAGTGTGGACGATTTTTATAAAAGTTTAGCTAAACATAAAATAAAATGTATCCTTCTGGTGTTTATTACATTTTCTATAAAAAAAAAATAAACTTATGATGCAAAAAGAATAACTTTCCTGACATATGTACGCACTTGTAATAATAATATAATGAAATCCAGACTTGAATAGTAACTAGTTAAAAAGTTAAAAGTTAAACAAAAAGTTAAAAAGTTAATAACTTTT
>QKQZ01051591.1:0-61828 GCA_003595255.1 Solenopsis fugax
GCTAACCGGCGACGGCGACGGCGTCGACGACGATCGCGGCGGACTCGAGGTACCCTCGTGGTCATCCTCGTCACCGACCTCCTCGACGTCCACGTCGACCTCCTCTTCACCGACATCGACGTCCACCTCGGCGTCGCGGCGTTCGGGCGGGGGAGAATCCGGGCAAGGAGACTGAGACGGCGAGGGACTCCTCGTCGCCGGTGAACCCACCAGACGACCAACTCCGAAAGATAGCCGTTCTATAACATTCAGTGATAAATGTTTAAATATTAAAAATTGGAGATATTCGACCGTTAATGTAATACATACAAATTGAAATAAGAACGCCTTCTACGGTCAAGCTGGATCTTAGTGCTTTTATAAATTTTACTTGTGTGATTTTTATATACCTTTTTTCAAATTCAACCGACTGCGCGCCGAATTACTTTTCCGGTCATAACGCAGCTATAAGTTGAACATGAACAGGTAATATCACATTTATTAAATTAGAAATAATTTAATAATTGGCGATGCTAACTTGCATCTTGATGTTAGACCCCTTTTCCCCCCTGTTTAAATATTGTCTTGCAGTGGATCATTCCTAATTGGCAATTGATCGATTTATATAATTGATTTTTTATTATAAATGAAAAAAGTGATCAAGCTCAAATGTGCAAAAGAAGTCGACGATCGTCTCGCATGGATTTTTTTTGCATAGAAATGAAGAAAGTGATCAAGCTCAAATGTGCAAAAAGAAGTAGACGATCGTCTCGCATGGATTTTTTTGCATAGAAAGACATTTCGTGATCAATAAACCAGAGTTCATACACCAGTCACGAGAGCAATGACTGGACGAACGGCAGGCTACGGCACGTATGAGATAGAGCGTAGGATACTAGGTGCAGGGGAATCCGAAAAAGGAAAGCCACGGATAAATACGGTTTCTTCTGGCAGAAGGACCCGGCCGGAATGAGATTTGAGTCACGTACTGGGCCTTTTTTTTCTAGCGTGTTGGCACGAGGGTGTTTAAGGGACGGACAGGGCACTAGAGGTCGTGACAGGGTCTCATGTTGCGCTAACGAGGTATCGCGAGGAGAGAACCGAATAGTGAGGCGCCGAGAGCGAAATGTATTTTCGCGACGTTCCGTGTGAAGCAGTATCCTTAATGAAATCCTTCCCGCATCCTTTTGGAATATTTCGTCCGGCGCAATGCCGTGAATCGTGATTAACTTTTGTGACAAGATTTAGCAAGTGGAATTTCTATTTCTTCTTTATTATTCTAGAGAATATCTATTAAATTATTTACATAATTTTATTACTGCAATATATAACCGTAAAATTCACAAGTGGAATATTAGACCGAAATAAAATGAAATTATTCTTGTGTAATAAGGCGGTGAGAAAATATTTTTATACCTAATGAAAATTTCAATATTCTCTAGCTGCACGTTCGTGTAACATAATAGTTGTAGAATAGTACAAAAATCAATTATTATTGCATTATTTCCTTTTGTTAATAATTAATGTGATTACCTACTAGATCATGTGTCACGTAATTACGAGCTCTATCCCATATCCGGTTAATATATAATGAAGAGATTAAACTTTTATCATTATTGAAATATTAAATTAATATTTTCACGATGACAGTTGCAAATTGCATCGGATCGCAATTTTGGTATCGCTTGTCAATCGGAATTTACTGTGTTCTCTGATTATCAAATCGATGATTCCCGACGCAGCTTTGATTTGTATGTCGCGTCATTTTATCTGCCGGTTCAAACGAAATATGATTCAATCGTAAATTTTGACGTATTTGTTAGATTAAACGCGCAGAATGTATTTATTTCGTATTATTATCATCATTTAACGTATTTTCGGAGAAATCTAGATTTGATTTCACAAGATATGATTTTAACGATTAACAATTCATTAATTGCATTATTTTGCATCATAATTATTTACATATCCCGAATATCTCCAAAAGTATCATTATTTGTATTGCAAATTACATTTTTCATGGTAAAAATATGCGTAGACACCTGCACAGTTATTGTCTAGTATTAATGGATAGGTTTTCAAGCCTGCTTGTTGAATACTTAGTCTATTTATTGTTTCGTTTTTGTTCAGTGAAATGGATTCAGATTTTACGCATTTTTTGTGCGCAATAACTGCAGGTAAAGCGTTACATCTTTATTGAGATCCTCAGTAGTTTTATACTTCTCAATTACTAGACAGAAGTAATAAAACTGTCTAGTAACTATTCAAAAAATGTATGAAATTTCTACAAGGGACTTTATTGCAAAAAATATCATTCTCACCAGGAATCTGGAACTTCCTCATTTCGTGAGGGTGCCAGTTCGCCTACCAACAAATAGCACTTCTTATTTCTTGTGCTATTCTCATTTCAGTCTAATATTCAACTTATGATTGAATGAATTTTACGATTATATATAGATTGCAGTAATAAAAATATATAAAAAAATGTACAATATATTTTCTAAAATAATAAAACCAAAATAGAGATTTCGCTTGCAAAACATTCCTTGCTCCAAACAGAGGAAGACAATGCGGAGATTCGAAACTGTTAATAGATCGAGTGTCTAGAAGTTATGTGCGACTTGTCTAATAATCAGAGTTCGCTTCGACCGTCGTGATTTACGGTGTCGGATGAATCGGAAATCGGGCACGCGTGTGCATCGTGTTTCGCCACGCGAGTAGAAAGGGCGGACCCCGGAGTCTATCTCGCAGCCCCTCTCGGTGCCCGGCAATTTCGGCCTCGGACCACTCATATTGTGCTCCCACCTCTCGCGCACACCCGGTATATTATATTTATAATCCGTGTGCGCGACACGCGGTCACGTGCCGTCCTGTATGATGCACCGCGGTGTCGGCTAATCGCATTTAAAGCTCTCCGCGAGCCCCGTCGTTGGGGTCGATTATTATCGTGTCTCCTGGTGGCTTTGCAATCGAATCAAAATACGACTCGAGTCAGAGTGGCCTAATGTAATGAGAAACGCGCCTCGCGCCTGCGGGGATCTGTCCGAGGAGACAGATAGGTACTTTATTGCACCGGTCAAAGGCACAAAGGAAAAACGCAAGGAGAGGCTAATGAAATTACTAATAAGTACATCCAAATTTTTTCATAGCTTTTTATAATACTAAAGTGACACGTTATCTTAGACTGCAAATTCGCATATTTATTAATACATTTTTTAATTTTATATAATTCTACGTAATTATTCAGGTTGAAAGCAAATTTGGAAATCAATTCAACTATTGAAAGATATATTAAAATCGTGCTAATAAATTTTAAAAACATAGTAAATATTTTTTTCTATTTTTTAATCAAAGTATTTTTTCACAGACCTTGCGTGAATTTGACCTTACGTGGACAATTACGTGGATAATATTGTGAACATGAACATAAATACATTAGGCAAAAATTAAATTTCCAATAAAAAATTCTTTAAGGATTCGAATTTTATGGCAATAGCGGAAACAAAATTTTATTGCATTGTCCGTGTTTTATTTTGAGGAAAGTGGAAAGAGATCTAGACGAGAACGAGCAAAAAAGAGAGGAAAGTTCGGACAGATGTGTCTCGCGGCATGATAGGAAGAACTGCTTACGCAAATGCTACGTCTGGGTCGACTGGAATGCACTAAAAACTGATGGTGCAAACCGCAACGCGAGAAAAACGGTCGGCGACCGTCCGGCAGATGGGTTTAACTTTGGTCCGGGTTTGACGGGAGATCTGCGAGAACCTAGGCTTACGCACACGTGTATCTGACACTGTGCATCGAGATGCGTGTCACGTGGCCCGTAGTGTAGCTTCCATGCCGATACAGTGAATGAAACTTCTTGAATCGACTTCGAGATCGTTTTTGTCACGACAGTTCCGCCACTGATGCGCGTCCGCCATGTTCGCGTAAAGTGCTCGGAGTTGCTTATGGGATGAGCAAGGCAAAGTTTCCGGAGTATAGCTGCCGTACAAACGGTGGCGTACGAGCCAAAGTAAGAACATGTCAACTTGTTCATTAAATATTACGTAAAATGAGTTATCGTACCGGAAATGAAATGATTCTACTTTTTATCGTTAAAAGCAAGTTAAATAAGAGTTGGAAGAGAAATTATAAGACACACGCAACTGTCTCGAAATTTCCGAATAGAATTAGTAACAAAGAGTAAATGAAAAAAATATATGAAGAAGAAAATTTTTAATATTCTTAATTCTTAATGCATGCATGCATGCATTTATTATTAAAATTTATCATAATCTGTCAGGATCTTGAGGTAATATTTTTCGCAACATATTAATTCTTCATTGTTTTTCGGGATGAGGGATCTTATAGATGCTTGTTAACTTCAGTATTATTAAATCGATTATCAATTTAATATTACTTTTGGTTCAATGTGCTTTTCTAGTTTAATTTGAAGCGCAATTTAACAAGCAAGCTTAAGCTTGAATTTCAAGACCAATAAATATAAAGTGCGCAATTCGAAAAAATAGAAAATGCATATAAAATCACCTATAAAATTATTATTTAAATATTAAGATCTGCTTGTTTGCCTTTTTCTTTGCCTTGCTTTTAATTGTGTAATATACTTCACGCGGTATTACTTACATGTATTAATTATTGATAATCTATCATCTTCAATCTAAATCGACTTGAAATCCATTCCAATTCGAGTTAAAATTCCTTCTTACAAATTTTTTTTACACCCTGATATTGCTTCTCGTGAAGAGATTAACTTTAAATAGCCACTGACGGCTGGATGAAAAATCCGTTTTTGAAAACCCACATCGTCCTGTCACTCGTCTCTATTGACGCCGCCTGCGCGGCAAAGGTCACGCGTATTCCTTTCCATGAACCAACAGCACGGAAGGGGTTTGAAGCGTATAACAGTTCTAATAGCGGCAGATCGCTACGCAGTAAACGACTGACGGACGACAGAAGATTAAAGTTGGCCGTTAACTCGATCTAATTGTCCCCCGACTTGGCCTTCCTTTATTAATCCACGTCCACAACCATCTTCGGTATCGTCATCCCCTTGTCACGACTCGTCTTATCGATTCGCCACAAGAAATGTTTATATACGCCGAAATCGTCGATCGAGTTCATTCATTAAAGATATCTCGCATATTGATGAAGGATGCAAATCAAATTTTACTTCCTAATTGAAAGTGAAGTATTTACACATTTCAAGATTGTCTTCTTAATATTTAAATTAAGTATAATATTATTTTCAACAAATTACTATTATTAGCAATATATAAGATATATACATTTCAAAATAATTAAAATCTTAAAAGGAAAAAAATAACATTGACATTTATTTACTTGAATAAATGTTAAAATACTTGTTTACTATAAATCGAGATTGTTGAGGATTTTCACTTAACCAATAATTTAGTATTAATGACAAATGACAAATGACAGAATATTTCCGCTTTCTCATCTCAAAATTACTTCTACGATTTTCTTGAATTTTCTGCATCTTCTACAATAAAGATAGCAGCGAGTCTATATAAACAATAATATGATTGCTCAACCAGGGCCATGTTTGCGCGACGCAAATCTTGGCGGAACGGCGGCAACGTAAACGCGACGATAAAAGTAACGCGGTTGATCTTATCGTGTCTGAGAATGAACGGGACAGATGAATGGCCACGTGCACACACACGAGCGCGCGCGCACACGCGAGAGAAGTAGGAAGAGAGTATGCACGGGCGTTTAACATGACAAGATGTTACTAATTCAGGGTAGGTACAAGCACAAAGGAGCCGACGGACCGAATCCCTGTGCCTGCGCCTCTAATCTGCTCCAATTGGGCCGGCAGGAGCTAAAAAGGCTCATGTCCGTGCGTGGTATGACGCGTGCTACCATTTATCCCAATCGTCGACGACGACCGGTCGTTCTTAATGATCGGCAAATAAAAACCTGCCGTCATCCGGGCCGAGGAGGAAGCCATTATCACAACGGGGCGAAAGGTCGACTCTACACTCGCCCGTCTACACCTTTCGAAGAGAGGTAAGAAGCGATGACAAGTGAAGTATGTGCAGCTACGAATATGTGTCTAAAACTCTGTAAGCACAGTTTCTTTGAACATTTAATGTGGGCAGAAATAAATACTATTTAAAAACATCCGTAGTATCCGTAGTAAATCTGTAGCAAGCAATGTGAACTAGCAAACAATAATAATCAGTAACAATTCATACAGCACAGCATTGCAAAAACATTGCAAAATATTGCTGCAATGATAAAATGTTCGCTTCAGAAATATTGATACGTATTTGTTGCAGCAATATTAATACAATATTATATATATGTTATTACAATGTTGCTGCAATGTTGAAGTAAACGTGAAAAAAATAATATATACGATTTAATACATTTTGATCTGAAACGCCATAATATTGTGTGATTTTTAATTTCAATATTTCTTTGTCGACAAAAAAAGATATTGTTAGGATAAAATCAGAATTATTTCTACGTACGCTTTTATTTTTATTGATCTTTTATTTTTAGACGAGATGTGAAAGTGATATGAAATATATGACATAGAATATCAAAATTTAGTGATTTCTTCTTTTCTCGTGTCAAAGATGAAAAGTCAAGGCTGTACGAATACATGTAAGTTCGACGTGAAAGATTCTTTTACTGTATCGTGATATAATTCGATTGAATAGACGAACTTGTCAATAAAGCGGATTACTGGTTCTTCATGATGCACATACCTGAATGACTTTTTGGTAAAGGTGGTAGGTTTGTAACTTCCGTGGCATTCCCGAACGGTGCCCACAGTCTCGGGAACATTAAACGAACATTACATCCTCCTAAAAACACACAATATTACGATATTATAATATTAAAACAGCTAAAAAACAGTTTAAAAAGTTATTTATTAAATCCGTCATTTAAAAAATGAATCGAGAATATATAATAATATTAAAACGCTTTTATATTGTAGATTTGTAAAAATTTTTATTATAAAATAAAATTCCCATTTTGTCTTGAAATTATTGTGAAATAAGTTTCCCTTTATATTGAAGTATCTAAAAAATAAAAATGTAAAATTACACAAGCATCACCAGACAAATATATTTGTCATTATATTTAGATTTATTATGATTGATTGTTGGAAGATAATATATGAAATCCGATATGAAAAGATAGTGACGCAAACAGCGTAAAAAAATCGGGCATTTCTCTTGATCATTTGCATCGTTACCCGCCAACCACCAACGCTGCAATGACATCTCAAGTCCTGACAAATTTAGTATTCCTAGTTCGTAGGAAAGATCAACCCCTCGACAAGAGCGTCTTTATTAGAAAGGAGGAGAAACCCTCCTCTATTTATCAACCTTGCCTCGGCCATTACTCGCTCTCTTTCTCCCCGAAACCTGCATTCCTATCCCTGAACATCCGCCATCTATCCTTGGTTGGTTTCTTTGATCGTCCCGGTGGAGGATCAAAGTTCGAAAACTTCACGCCAATTTGCCATCCCCATGATTAATCAAAAAGCGAAATCTTCATCTTTTGCGGCGCACGGAATGCCAAAATTTATGCGGAACATTGAATTAATAAAAGATTACTAAAAGATTTATATAAGATGATAAGTCAGCAATCTTTTCACAAATGTAACAAAACAATTACAATTGATACAATCGATCGATTAATGTTTATTATTTACATCAATTTTATAAACTTTATATAAAGTCATGAAGCTATAAAATATAGATAAAAACATATAAAATATTTGTTTTCTTGTGCTCAGTAATTTAAAGATTAACAATTTCCGATATCGGAACAATGTAGAAACGAAGAAATCTGCAACCATGGCAACGGGAAATTAATCGCGATTGTCAAGAAAAATTGCAGTTCAACCGACAAACGATCAGCTGTAATCCGTGTCGGTTTTCTTACACAAGTGCGATAAAATATCAAATCCCAGCTTTACGATGATGCATGTAATCCAGAACCTATCTAATCGTTCAATTCGATCGAGCTAAATCACAGACATATCTTTTTTTACACTAGATATCATATATGCGTCAGCCAGTTACTTCATTTTATTATTATGAATAAAAACAAAAATCTATTAACTGGAAATAAAATGAGAAATAAAATTTTATTAATAGTGATAAGTAAGATTATTAACTTAAGGCAAAGTTTAATATATACCAGAACTGTTCACTACGATCAAATGTGTGCACTTTGATTGCACTAATCACAAACGCGCGTATCTCTGAATTAAGACAAAATTTATTTAAGTTGCAATTGTATTAAATTTATTAATTGATATTAAGAAATTATGTAAAAAATAAAATATATCATAATTAATAACACATAATTATATTATACAATAAATAATAATTAAAATTTACAATTCAAAGGAAGAAAAGAAATATTGCTAATAATTAAAATTTGACAATAACATTCCGTATTCTTAGTCATAGTAATTATTCCGAAAATAATAAATTTATCACTATATCCGATACGTGATGTATCATTTCCGTAACTCTCGGTAATCGCTGTAGAGATCGATCGATCGATAACGAGACATCGGTCGTTCGGCTATACTGAGAATTGACAAAAAAAAAAGGTGAGAGAGAAATCTGTAATCCGGGCAATATAGAGGACCGACTGGGATAATCTGAGATAGCATGAAGAGATTAGACACTCCGCGCCGCAAAGGCTGTCTCATTCTCGCCAGGATTATCAGAAATAAATCATATTTTGCTATATAGCGGGCGTACCGCACGCTTGAGATAAGGTGGTCTGGTGTAGTACATCGATACGCGTGTATACACAATGCAGGTAACACGTGTTTGTTAGCCAGCGAAAACATCGGTGATATCGGACCGTTTGCTCGCGCGCCGCTTACTTATCCTGCGTAGCCCCGCGCGTACGTTTCGCGCTATCTGTCCGTCATAAATCTATAAAACGGTAAGGCTAACGTGATTTGCCGTGGCAATCGCCGACAAAAAACAGCCGCAGCCGATCGACAGAACTCGAGAATTCAGGGAATTTCAGGGAACAGGCGCTGGTTTCCTCTTTCGGTGTTAGATCAAGAAGATTGTTTCGCGCTGAAAACATTGGGCTGCAGAATTTTTTTCAAACAAGGAGATGTAGACACAATATCATATATATTAAATAAAAATATACTTATTGAAAAATACACAATTGAATTCTCAAATCAGTATGCAAGAGAAAAAGATACTTAAATGAATAGAAGTCCAAGCACGTTTTTTTACAAAGATTCAGCTTTAACTACTTCTTTGAAATAATTAATTTTTCATATTTTTCCAAGTTCACTATTAAATGAAATACAAACTCGAATGCTAAAAAAGTGTACACTTCTTTTTTTTTCAATTACAAGGAACTATCGATAATTCTGTAACAAATGAATAAACATAGTCGCGTATTTCTAAGCCTGATATTAAAGGGTGGTTCTGAGTACCTCTCGACGGGTACAAACAGCAGAAGAACAGCAGTTAACCCCTCGATGAGCTGCCCATCACCTGGCAATTATCGTTTAAACCGCTTAGCTCAACGCTTGTAGCTCGATATTATTGCGTTTAGCCTGTTACCGCGATTAGTAGCGGGGTATTAGTATAGGCAGCCATCTAATGCCAGCCATCCCCTCTCACCTGTTGAACAGACTGTTGTGCACGATGACGGCCCCCTACGCACCTGCACGCGCGTGTGCGTGTTCGTGCGTGAGCTACGAGCATCCCGTGTCCCGCTTGCTGCGGAACCGCGTGCGAGACTCACGCGTGTGCGTGCCGCAAGCTCAGGTGTCGACGCGAGCTGCGAGAGCTATCCGCATAAATGCCACGTTGCAGAGGTAATAGACAGGTAATAGATAGGATGATGACAGACGAGAGATGGGCACGGGGTGAGAATCGGAGGTGCTGCGTCAGCGAGAATGGCATGCGGCCGGAGATGTCAAAGGCTTGATTATTTGGAATATGAGCAAGGTGACCACATGTCCTTTATTCTGAAGGACAGTCCTTTATTTCGGGTAACCGTCCTTTAGATTTATTATATTTATTTCCAAAAAAAATCTTCATGTTGTCTTTTATTTGTTCTTTATTTTATATATTTTGTCGTTTATTTTAAATTCTTTTCTAATTGACGTTCCAATATCTAATGTCATACTAATGAGTAAACAATAAATTTAGTTCTTTAAACTATAATAGCTTGAAAACATGTAAGAAAAAAACTCTAAAATTTTCAGATTTGTTCTTTTCTCGAAGAAAACGTGGTTACCGTAAATATAGGGCTTCCTCCGCGAAGGACGTGTCTTCGGAGGATCTATGTATTTCCGAGCTTGATCGGTTCGCGTAGGTGTCTCAGTTAAAATAATTGATGGCACGTTGGGTTTTCAATCATAATAATGTATATATCGTTCATAAAAATATGTGAATATATTGACGAAAATAGATATTTAATACTGATGTTTAAAGAAGTGTAATTGTGTTATGTATGCTTTTACATCCCTGAAAAATTCACGTTGAACGGATATGGCCGAGATTCGCTTTGATTAAAAACTTTTAACAATTAGTACGTAACAAATAATATTAATTTTTCATATTATACTTACGAATATCAGTGACTTAACATTTTGTCTACAATTTAAAATTAAGGGAAATTGTATAAGTTTGTACACAACATTCCATCTATAATTTAATTTAATCTAGAAATTTTGAAATTATTTATATACATTACACAAATGCAGTATTTTACATTTTGATGTTTTTATACCATATATTGTTAATGCAAATAGAAGAGTTAGTGTTTGTTCTTTTTAATTATAACAATAAATTGATATAAAAGTTTGTTTTAAAAATGAGCTTAAATGAATATTTTCCTAAAGCAAATTACTGACATTTTTTTAATTAGAAGATATATTTGAGAGAATTGGAACTTTACAGAGTTCTAAATTCTTCTACACAATTAAAGTATTTTTTCACTTTATACTTAAAATTGATAAAAAATAATATTTTATGTCACTAATTTTTGCATTGATAATTCAACTCAAATCTTACCTTCATCGATGGGAATCTGCGGGTTCTCCTGAAGATTCTCGTTGTTGTTGGTTTCCGGCGGCAGCGGTTGCTGATGCACAAGCGACGAAGCTGGTTGTTTGGGCTTGACAACTCGAAACGCTGACGCCTCGGCAACCCCTCGTCTTGAAAAGTCTAGCGGACCCACCCCGACAGGCGAGTGTTGTTGCTGCACTTCCATCATCCTGGACCTCGAGTCCGTTTTACAACTTCCGCGTCACTACACACGACAATCGCATCTCCTCTCCCAACAAGCTTGCTATCTTTAAGTTTTCTCAGCAATAAACAAACATACACAATCTTCTCTAATCTGACTTCCAATGAAACTGTTCAAAAAGTCCTTTCAGGGTTGGTAGACTTCCTCTCTGTGAATCCTTCAGATCTTCAGGAACTCGTGTCTTCAAGAACGATTCTCAACAATTATCGAAACTGTTTGTTTGGTGACTCTTTAAAAAAGCAATGTCTCTTTAATTAGCAATGTCTGCAATCCCCAAGTGTGCGCGACAAAAATCTTTCTCAGGACTACCTGTTCACAGACTTCATCCTTTCATGGATTGTCAACATCGATCTCGTGGTAGCGCACAAGAGAGAGCACTAGAGATTCTTTCGCCGGCACAGTCAAGACACTCGAAGCCGTATGCTGATCGTAATTTGTCAACATCTGAACAGGCCCCCGTAGGACAGCTTCTGCCTATTTTGCGACAATGAATATGTGTCGCGCAAGAGACGGGGCTTCCGGTTGTCAGTGACACTGATTTCCGTGCAGTCCATCGGCTGGACAGGACAGGTCGGAGCACCGGCTCAAGCCCGGGGATGTGAGAGACGTTAGCTGTTAGAGCGGGTGCCTCGACGCCGACTGCTGTTAACGGGTCTGATAGTGGAGGGACTCCCATGCGATGACGGCCGCAAAAGCGGCGGACGTGGAGAAGGAGAGAGATGGAGAGCGCTACACCAACGACGCACACATCGTCGGTGTTCATACGGAGAGGGAGAACACCCACACAGAAGTCCGATGCACACCAAGATTTTGGTCCCGGGTCCCGCCTCCCGGGCACGCCTTCTCAGTTCTACTCCACCCACACACACACCGGGTTGTTCCCTGTATACATGGTGGTGCACGCACAAACCAACACGTGGACGATCGTCGATCCGCGAAAAGGAGTGGGGCCGACGACGCTACCGAACGCTACCGGGCGTCGTTGCTCCGGTACAGCATGTGGGGTGGCTGATGGGGTTCCATGCTTGTGTGCGTATGTGCTTCTGGTATGTGTATGCGTGGGTTCACGTCTGCGCGCGTATGTATGTCTGAACTGCACCGGCCACCGAACACGAGATACACGTTGCGCGCTACGCTCTCTCACCTCCTGGTTGCAGCATTATGTGGAACCACTCGGCCACCCTGATTCCACTCTTGACTCCACTGATTGATATTTGCGCGCTGCCCTCGCACACTTGAACGTACATGCACGTACGCTGCTCGGCGCTCGTCCTTCAACACCATCGTGATGGTGGATGCTGGGCACAAGGAGCGAACTTAGAAAATTTAGGCAACGGAGGCGAAGGTGAGAGTGAGAGTGAGAGAGAGAAAGAGAGAGAACTCGCGCTTTTATAGCCACAAGGGTGATCTTCGATATTTCCTGGAAGATGAGATTTCGAAGGAGATGAAATCTTCGTGGTTGAGAAGTTTCTAGATCACGTCCATCGCTCTTTCAGGGGATTGTGTACTTAGATATCTGTTTAAGAAAACAGGTTTGAGAAAAATAAGTGATTTGTAAGGTATCAATTATATGAAAAATTAATTATATGTAAAATTTAAATTGAAAATACGATGCGATCAAAATTAACAATATTTGTAAAAAAGCAAGAAATTAGAGATATGCGAATCAATGTTTTTTATACGCTAAATCGAACCAATTTGAATTAGATTTCTTTATTTGAATCCGAATCGAACCAAATCAAGATTTTATCCGAAATAAATCGAATCGAATTGAAATATAATTTTTAATTAGATTCAATAAGATATAGATAATAAAAAAGATTACGATGTAAGAATAATAATATTGATTAATATGAGAGATATAATCAATTTAAACATGATTTTATAAAATTGTTAATACATTCGTATTTGAACCGTTATTCATAATCATAAATAATTTTCAATCTTTGATTGAAAGAAAAAAAATGAATGAATAAATAAATCTGTAATTATTTACGATTTCAATCAAAGATTGAAAATTTATTTGACTATGAATACTGGCTTAAGATTCGAAATTTTTGAATAGTTCGGATTCGAATCAAATAAAGATTTAAATCCGAACCGAATCAAATCTTACACCTGGGCACGTATTATGGAACTGTTCGGTATGGATTACGATCGGAATTATTCCATTTTCTCTAGAAAATACAATAAAAATTAAAGAATAATTGAATAATACCGATCGGAATTCATTCCGAACAGTTTCATAATACATGCCATGATTTGATTCGATTTGATTTGTATTGAAATAGTTTACATATCTCTACAAGAAATGATAGGTGATTTTATATTTTAGATGTATAACGATGGATTTAAAAATTGCATATTTGAAAATATTAAACTTTTAAAGGAATATTAGATTTAAATATTAAACTGAAATTTTTGATGACAGATTTTTCCTGTTAGCTTAGACTCTCTACGTTAAAAGAATTTACTTTAATCTTAGCTTTCATAAAATCGAGCGTGCGCGTATCCCCGATAGGAACATTGAAAATCTTTTATGATACGCTCTGAAGGGATAAATCCAACACCGATATCGGGTGGCAATAAAGTTTATCAAGCGTCAAACAGTTTTAACACTTTAATCGCCTGCCGAAACGATGACGGTATTTTCCGACGTGGTGTGACTTCCGTCCGATAATTTCGTCCAGAATTTTCGGTGCAACGACACTTTGCACATTCCGATAAAGTATACGTTATATGCAATAGGCTTAATATTTTGTTGTCAGAAATGCAGTATTATTGTGTCTGTCACTTGCGTACGTAGATTTTTAATAATCGCGAATATAAAGAATATACAAATGCATAAATAATGCTTCAGCTACATTGATAATGCATTAAGTCGCTACATTTTACTCATCTGCATTCTTTCGACTTGATAAGAAATGAGATTATGCGTGTGCTTGATCATTGTACGATTGCGAAATTATTGCAAGATATTTGTGTAAATAAGTTTAATTACTATTAAATCTTATATATGCAAAATTAAATTTTATATATTTTTAATAATTATTATTTTTAGAAATTGTTAAAATAAATGTTAAAGTTGCAAATGCGGATTGACAATATAAAATTTTAGAACAAATTCAGTAATATTTATTTGCAGATCTTTCCCGAGTAGTCGGAGTATGGTTACGCTGTAACATCCATAAATTAATATGATTCATGGCACAATTTAATTATCATGCTGCAGGCTTGCTCGCCTCTGCAACGCGGCATTGCGGTGAAACGAATCAAATGCGAAAGTCAAGCATAACAGAATTTAACAGATATCAGTCTGTTGAAGTTGCATCCTAAGGAATGTTACGTGTATTTGTTCCATGATGCTACAATGTTGACACTGTTGACAGTGTATCTCAAAAGTCGTAGTAACGTTCACATCTCGGGGGCACTTTTTATAATCAATTCCACGAAAGTGTAATGACCAATAAAGGAGTTAACGGTATAATCACTTAAGTCGTAATGCTTAGATTGCAAGGAATAGATTGCGATGACATTTTCGTCGCATTTTAATACTGTCATATAATTTGCCGCGAAAACGGCGCATATAATTTCAGTAATATGTTTCATTATCAATATTTAATTATTCAATAAATTTATGAACGCGATATAATTACCAAATCGCAAAACTGTCCGGTATAAACATCTTTGTGAAACGATCATTTATATAAATAATCGCGAGATGATAAATATCGCTGTATGGACGATACATTTGTTAGATTGGATTCTCAGGGTAATGCAGCATCTTCTTCTCTTTTCGCGAGAACTCTCTCTCTCTCTCTCTCTCTCTCTCTCTCTCTCTCTCTCGTCGGGGTGCATATAACTAAGAAAAACTCAACTAAGTTTCTTGAGAAGATGATACTCCGTATCCCCTGGCAGATCATTCTCTGCGCGTACGCTGGAGAAATCGAGACGCAGCGGTTCAGCGTAGTTCAGTCCCGCGACTGAATGCGCAAAGTGTAGTCGGTTGTAACATACTGAGAGTGTCGTCGTCGTCATCGTCGTCGTCTTCGTCGTCGTCGTCGTCGTCGTCGTCGTCGGGGGCGTAAGTATCCACGAGCATGACGCGAGACGAGATGTTGGACGTCAGGCGAGACCGACAAACCGCATCAATCATACTCACTCACTCGCTCGCTCGCATCGTCGTACGTTCTCCCTAGAGCAACGACGATGTCCCAGGGCCGCTCCATCTTCGGGAGAAAATTGCTTACTCTCATCCTCTACGAATACGGCTCCCGGTAGCGACGCGGGCGTGCGAAAAGCTGTACGACATACCCGGCCTGCGGAAAAAAAAGAGAGAAAATAAAAAAACGATGGTCGAGGGAAGAGAGCAGGAGGATACGAGAATAAGAGCGGTGACGGTGAAATTACGAGGTCATGAAGATGAAATCGACTGCGTAAGGATCGTTTCGTGTGTAATTGAGAGAAATAGACATTTTAATTAAATAATAGATAATCGTCAAACCTTGTTATTTTTATTAAATATACACTAGGAAAAACATTTTGTTGTAATAACAAATAATTTGGTTAAAATGTACCGAACAAACCATTTAGTTAATATAAACACATATTTTTTTTACTTACATGTTGAAGCAACCGAATTTTTTGTTGTATAAAACAGAATATTTGGTCGCAGTTAAAAAATGCCTCGATTAAACGGCCTTTGCTGAAAACACTAAATGTTTTTCCTAGTGTAGTTATCTATCAAGATTTCACACGCTTACAATTATAGTACCTAAAGAATATTTTGTTTCTTAATAAAAATTATTCGAATTTTAATGATTGTAGTGATGGAAAAAATCATAGGATGAGCATTTTTTAAATATTAAATATAGAAGAATATTTGAGTATTTTTTAATTATCATTCTCAAAATAAAGATATTTCGATTGGTTTTGGAAAATCCATCAGTTCATCGGCGTTTCTAATTGGTCCACGTTTGTTAAAGCAAATATATAGATATGAATGATTTACAAATCCCGTAAGATAGTTCTATCAGCGGATAGTCAAAATTTAACAAACATTAGAAATATTTATTTATTTGTGTAATTATGTTGTGTAAACCTCTCCTGTATCAGATTTTCCATTTTCAGAGAAAAGTTGTGACGATATATTTTTATTCATTATTAGACTTAGGATTAGTTTTGTTTGTTGTATGAAAAATTACTAGTATTCTGACGCGAAATATAATATTGTCTCTATACCAATCTCTATTTAATCGCGGGTCGATTTATGTGTTATCGCGACAAATGTGTATACAAGCCCAACGTGTATACGAGCTGACACTACCTTAGCAAACTAGTTCAACAACGCCGGATATACGGCGGGCAGCCGGCTGGCGCCACGAATTTAGTACTTGATTGTCCAGTCGAACAATTGTTTCGCCGGTGGTAAATGCGAGAGAAGAGACCGCGGGTGTCCCTCTCTCTTTCTCTCTCCGTTTCTCTTTCTCTTCTTCTGCCTGCTTTTATCACGTCGGAACGAACGAGACTCCGCGCGGCATACACAGCATGACTCACTCTCAATCAAGGAGAGAAACATATTAGCGATTGTCTTTACCAATTGGGAATATGTGGGTGATGGTTATCACCGACCCGAGAGCGATACGTGTAAAATACGTATCTTGGAGGGACGCGTACAATTACCGTGCGTGTGCGCGAGTGTGCACGCATGTGGGCATGATCGCGCTCTTACACGGCGCCGGGACGCAGATGGACCTCTGCGGGTAGACGAACGATCGTTCTACCGTAAGCATGCGCTATCTGGAAACTGGCAACGTAATTGGCAGAAATTGTTCCAATTTAAACCGATTAATCCGGATCCAGAGGAAGAATCCCGGCGTGAGTATCGGCAGATCGGTGATTCGATCAAGAAAGTCACTTGAGACCTCGAAATGTTTTTCACACATTCTTCTGTCCTTATTAATCATAAATATATTATATAATAAATACAAATATACTATACAGTAATTAAAAGTAGTACGTATTATATTTTTATATGTTTGTATGTATTTTTTATTTTATGCTATTATTTAATATTTTTAACTTTTTTATCTTTATACTTATATTTATATAAAAACCCGGATATATTCGGTACACACTGGCGCAAGGCGATTTCAACACTATCGTGATGCGATGGATTTCAAAATGACAATAAACAACAATACGCCAACGCGTAGGCATTAACGCTGCCTTCTCTGAATTGTCGTCATTTATCTAATCGACCACGCGATCATCATCGGTGTACGCGATTTAAATCCGCGAAGATCGATGGATCCTCACTCAAGAAATTCTGGTCAACAATGGCGTGCCGGATCGATTAAGCCTCCGCGTGTCATTGATCATGGCAAGACTGCGGTTGAGTTCACCGTACGAAAACAGTTCTGGCTGTTTCTGCGTGTTCGCGACAGAAACAAAGCTTTCGCCGAATCATACAGCCGAATGTCATTCTCCCTTCCCCGCCACCATTGCGATTATCGACTCATTAGGTCACTGAACCTAATAAACAATTCAGATGTTATCGTTAATCCGGATTACAGTATTCGGTCGAAAATTTTCTTTTGCCTTCATTATTCTTCGAAGTTACAAAAGACTCACAAAATGTAGAAGTACTTTCAAAAAACTTACATCCGCTAAATGCCTGAAACTCAAAATATTGAGTGCAAAAGTTTTAATGGGTTTTCAATAAATGTTATAAGCAACATTTTTTTAAAATGACGAAATCGATCTGTCAATGTTTAATTTATCAGCAATTATTTCTGTCGAAATTCGTGAGTTTGTATTTATTAACTTGCGTATGTTGTCATCGTTAATATTAAAAGATTGTCTAGCATGATTTATCTTTGAGATTGAAATCATATCGTTTAGCAAATAATCTTTCATAGGTTGGATTTGGCATAACTCTTATTCTCTCCGAATAAATAAAAAATATTTGTTACGTTATTTTGGATATTTGTTTCTATTCGAAATTCATATCATTATTAGATTATCTTTCTTTATTCAAGAAACAATTTAAAATGCTCATTTGTCTAAAAAATAGAATAATCACATAGAACGTTCTTTATGATCATTCTTTCTTTATTCATTTTCACTTTTTATTTAAAAACAAACTAAACTTATTCAAATTTAGCTAATTCCTTTTCTAAGCAATAGCTAATAATGATACTTTTCAACGATATACTATATAATATTGTATGTCTATCAATAAAAAAAAGTTACTTACAACATCCCTTGAAACCCCATGAAAACCCATCAAAACTTTTACACTCACCTAATAATAACTATTCATATAATGTAGATTATATATTGAAATTTTTTTATTTAAACTGTTGTATATCTTAGAAATAGAAAACTCTTGCGCGAAATGCCTGACATACCGGAACGAACGTCCACGGTTGTTCCTTTCGTGCTTGCAAGCATCTTCGTGCGCGTAATTTTCGTGAACCGTCGACGTCAACTCCCGGAAGGATTTGCAGCAGGAGCCGGGAGTTTCTACCGGATTCGCGATTAGATTTTCATGCGAGGGGATGTCGTGAGCCCGCGGAGGCGCGTCTTGACTCCGGGATGATGGGAGCGGACATATGGTGTCGCGCGGTGAGTTTTCATCGAGAGGACAGGAATACGGGGAGAGGAAGGGGAACGAACGAACGAACGAGCTGCACGAGAGTTACAAGGTAGACCGAGAAAGACGGAGAATTAACGCGGGACAAACGAGCGTGACCATGTACACGTACGGGCGAGAGGGGTGGGCCCTCGTGCGGAGTTACCACGAGGGGAACCGGGCTGTGTAAACCCCCGTAATATACGGACATATGCACCGACGAGCATCGACGAACCCCTCGCCGGATCCCCGTGGACTGATATTTAGGGCCGATATTCATTAGCAGTTTTGCGCGGGGCGAAAAGCGCGAGACCGAAAAGGGATCAGGACGAAAGAGACAGAGAAAAGAGAGAAACGGTAAGGAATAGGACGAGAACATGGGCGGGTGACCTGCCTGACGTTGTAGATGATAACCTTTCCAAAGGGTACTTCGATATCCCATAACGTCACTCCCCTCGCCGATGATCTATGGTTGCGTTTTGATACGCAGGCAGAGAACGGTCCAGATTGAGATATTAAGTACGCGGCGCGACTCATGATAATGCGGGTGACATCGAGATGAGAGTTCGGTTTATTGCTCGGACATCTGGACTTCTAACGGCGATTTAAATGGGTTATAAATAAATTGCCTCGTGTGCCCTGAGGACAACAAAGTTTATTAGTAGTTTTAATTAAAGGGGGGCAGCAATTTTTAGAAATGTAATTATAACATTATATGTTATTAATACGAGAACAGTTAATTGTGTGTGACTAAAGCAATTTCTCAAAAAACTCATACTGCAATCTAAACCTCAATTATTTTAACAAATTAATTTTCAATTAATATCGATTATGAAATCAATTGCGTAATTTATTTCAACGCATAAAGTATGCCTCGGCAAACTACACATTTAAATCTTTCTCATCAACAGAGTGCGATATAGACTGTTAATATGATAAATTTTAATGATGCTGGAATCCGCGGAAACGTAAAAGCAAAACGAATTATTTGCAGATTTGCGCAATCAGCTGCGATCGTGCGTATCGTGCTCGACAGTGAACTCTCCTATACGCGAGGCGAACAGTCGAATTTTTACATCGAGCACGATCTTAATGAGCGCGTATCTTCCCTCCTTCGCCTAATCTAAACTTCGGGATTACGTCAGTGGCTGAACAAGGCAGACGAGAGAGGCATATCCGGTTGGCTTAGATTGACTTGGCGCCAAGCGCTGCGCGTACGACCGCCGGAATTAAATGATTATTGCGTTATACACGTCGGCCAGAATGAGGAGGAGGACGGCGAAGGACGTAGGGCGTGCTGAAAGGAAGAAGCGTAATAAAAATATAATATATTGCGGCTCTCTCACTACCAACACCTACTCTGCACTTATATTTCGAAATAAAACCTTTTGCTATTGCAAATATTGTGTAAAGATAATTTCTGATATTAGGAAAATTATTTAATTACTTACAAATTTTTAGATATTTTCTAAACAGTTTACGAAAGTGAGCAGATGAAATAAAAATCCAATACTTTTCCTATAATTTTACGTTTCCATGATTAACGAAAATTGTATTTGAAACTTTTCGTAACAAACATGTTTTGTATAAAAATAATATGATGCTCAGCGTGAGAGTACTCGACAATTATCGTTGACAGAAAACTTATGATCGAAGCCCGCATACGTCTGCTTATGATTCAACGGCCCCGCCAGTAAGACACATGCCCATACAAATTAATTTAAGACGGCCGGGCCCCCCGTTGCCGCAGAAATTAGGAAACCGGGCAAAACGATTAATTTTTATAAATGTACGAACAACGCGGCGCCGGTGGGGCGCTTCACGGCAACTTGGCGCCCAGAAAAGCTAATTCTTAACTTAAGGGAAATAAATGAGGATAATTAGAGGCGAGAGCAAATGAGAGCAATTAAGCTCTACCTAGGCGGGGCCTAGGTGGAGACTTTCCCGCATCTTTTTTCATCGGACAATTACTTGCGCAGCTAAAATTATAATAATTCAGGATATGAGGGGGGTATGTGAGAGAGAATCTTATTTGCTAAGTAGATCGAACCAATCAACCGTAACCAATCCAGCCCTTTACAGTACCGTTCCGCCCAATCCGCCCTCGTTTATTATAAGACTCCTGTGGATCTGGTTTTGTTTGTCTGCCTTAACTTTCAACACGCGCGCCTTCGCAATGGAAGCTGGATTTTGGAATCGAGAGGAAGCGCGGCAGTAAAAGCTGGCGTAACCGCGCGGCATGATAATTTCACATTCTCTGCTGATCGAGTTCTCTCTCTCTCTCTCCCTCTCTCTGTTTCTCTTTCTTGAAGAGAGTTGCCCAAGGCTGCCACTCACACGACCATGTGCGTGTACCTATCTATCTACATACCTATCTATATATCTACGGGGTGAGCCAGATCAAACGTAGTTTTGCCAAACGACCGAACCGACCTGCCTCATCTGAATTGATAATAGCGACGTCAGCATATCAAAGACCGCGCGATTCACTCGTCGACACACAGACCACCCCCCTCTTCCACACATACCCGCAAAAGGTTACGCAAAGGTTACGCGTGGTGTAAGTAGTGTGTTTAAAGATAGAAAGAGAGCATGGTAAGAGATAGGCAGATTCAAATGTGCTTCTCCGAGAATACGCGGGCTCGTGGGAACGAGGACATCCCGCTAGGAGAACCTGCCTCCGAGCGAGCATCCAAATTTTGACATCGACCGCCGTAGGTCCATCAAAGAAACGAATTTTTCGTGGGAGGAACCGGGGGAAGTTGAAAGGAAAAAAAAATGCATAACAAGTGCTTTATAAAGAGCATGTTTCTCTGAAGGATTTCACGGAGCGTTTAAAATAATACGCGAGATTCTAAACTGAACCGACAGACAGATCTATTATCATCAATATAAAAGAAAATGTTATAAAGTATTTATTTATAATCCCAAGAAGAAGAAATGTTTTAAATGGTGGAAACATCGATAATTACTTTCTAGAATCTTTAATAACATTATTGTACCAATATCTCGTAACTTCTCACAAGACACATGTACATTTCGAAAGAAAAGTTTGAACCGCAGAAAAGCGCATAATTGACGAGACTCCCTCGTACGAATTTAAAACTTTTCCAATTATTTCCGGCGCACAGAGATTCTCTCGGTCCAGCAAAACACTCGGTGCAGCTCCCCCATTGCCCTGCCGCGCTGCCCCTCCGTCTACCCTCTCCGCGCCCCGGATAAGAAATTTAATTAAAACCATGGAAAAACAAGAGAAGTACCACAGGGAGTTAAATGAATTCGAGCGGATGACAGAGGAAGGAGCACGTGAACAAGGTGAGCCGCCGCCACAGCACGGTAGTATAGGCACTTCCTCCGCAGCGGACGGAAGGACACCCCACCTTCTTCTGAACTAATCAGAGACCGAGAGCTAATTAAATTAGCGATCATGGCGTTGGATGGGGACAGACTTCGTGGATAAACGTGCCCCCGCCTAGTCTTCGCCGCCGTTACAGCTCGGCGATCCGGCTCGAATCCCTGGTGTAATGCAGTACGTACCCCCGTTGGGCATAACCGCACCCCTGTTTGCCACTCACTACCCCTGATTAGGTGGACTTCCTGTCCACGAGTCGTCGCGACGAGCCGTACACCGCGCGCGATCATGTACACCGTCGACGACCGACCGTCGCGTACACAGCCGCGTTTATTCATACTATAACGCGCGCCTACGTTCGATCCGTCGCTCGTCCGGGGGTTAATGATTGGGCTTGATTGCTTGGCAAACATGGGCGAGCCTCAAATCAACCATCCGTTCCCGTGCCGCTGACCCACCCCCTTCGTCGCGACGACTTCCTCCGCTTCATGTTGTATCCAGAGAAGTGTTTGGGCTTCAGCGGATTTGGGGGTGAAATTATTTCTGAGAAACACTAATGAGATATTATTACGTATTAATTATCCACTCTCTCCTCTTGTTACGGCTTGCTCTCTTTGAAGACAATATTTTAATTTTATTGTAATAATTCCACAGAAAAAAATCTAATTGCAAGATTTAATTGCAAACATAAGATTCGTATCCGCTTTGAATTTTATCATTATCATCAAGAAGGAGGTTGAGAGAACGTGACGCCATGCTAAACGTGATCTTTTCCTAAGCGAGTTTCAACAAGCGTAGCCAATGGGGAAGGAGATACGGACGAAGACAACAACAGCGACGACGACGACGATGACGCTGATGACGAGGATGAGTCAGAGTCGAGATTGAGAATAGCGCCGGGGTCAACTGGCGAAGGAAGTCCGACTTGACCGGCATCGTTTGACCCTCGAGATTAGTCGATCGTGCGGCGGCAACGACCCATTGATCTGCGATCAATCGGATTCATTGACGCGACGCGAAACGCGACGAAAACGAAGATTTCAAAGACACTCTGAGGTACTTGTCGGAATAATATTTCATTTCTACAATGTATCCTCTTTGATATATAATCTATCTAAATTAATATGACTGCTTATATAACGCTTAAATTGTATGATGCGAGTATAGCATTTAAGTTCTCTAAAAATTTAGCATTACATTTAATCAAATGTTAAATTTTAACAAGTATATCTTAATATTTTATATTTTTACTTAACATAAACCACATTTATAAACCAGTGAACAGATAAAAATTGAACAGATTACATCTTGTACATGCTAACACTTTAAAACATCAGATACAACTGATTTTAATTTTTAATCAATTTATGTTGCCAATAATAATGTAATCATGCAATGTTATATTAAATAATTTTTTATTTTTATAAAAAAATTTTATTGCAGAATATTTTCTATTTGTTGTGTAGACATCTTGGCAATTATTATAAAGATTAAATCAATATTTCTATAAAATCTATCAAGTTTCTCCCCTTTAAATCATATTACAAATTTTATTTTAAAAAATAATAGTAATGTTAGAGAGACAGATAAATTATAATAGTAGAACTAATAATTGTATAAAAAAATATGTCAATTACAAAAATAGATTCAAACGAGTTTTATTTCGACCTAACTTTTTGTTACCATTATTATTATTATTATTAAATATATTAAATTTTTGATCCTTTTTTCGATAAATTGTTAATAAAATAATGCAAGTTAATGATTTTTTTACATTTTAAATTATTTTAATTCATAAATTCAATACTTTCAAAGATAATACGATTTAGAAGACCCACAGGTATGATTTGTTTATAATAAATTAATTTGGTGAAAAAGTTAAACATTGTAATAATAGATATCTGAAACATAAAGCTATATTTTCCAACGTTCATTTACGTACAAATCAGTACCAAGTGAGAATGAAAAATAACTTAATTGATTCGCATTTAACAACTCTCCCCTATATATATTAGTTAAAACAAAGCCATTTTCTCTGTGTGTGTAGCTTATTTATATGTGTGTCATTTTGTCAATAATTATAAATAAGAGTTTTTGGGATTCTTTAAATCAAAAAGAATCGGGAAATCTAAGCATGGGTTCGCATTGCCAAGAATTGGCGATTTTACACGTGAAGTAAATCTCAAATCTCCAGGTTGCGTTATGGCCGCGTCGGGACCGAAGCTTTTAGCGGCTCAGGTGGCGCCGGCGCCCGATAATATAACATTATTTTAGAGGAGGCGTTCTGCCACGAAGCCAGCAGAGATTGTAACTAGCCGGATTCCGGGTCCGATGGACAGCAGCATAGATAAATAACGATACACTTATCAAATCGATGGGCATCACTGTGTAGTAATTCATATTGGTTTTGGGGTATTTTCAACATTTTGTATTTTTTGGATATTTCCAAGTTAGATTCCAGTATTGACATGAAATTTTCACGAAGATCAATTTGTAGTTAATTACATGACATAATTTTATACACTCGACACCGAAATTAAAGCATCAATATTCTGACCTCCAAAAATAGACGAAATTCAAGAAGTGTAACTTCGCTTATTTTTGGGGATCAGGATGGGTGATGCTTTAATTTTTGTGTCGAGAATATATAAAATGAGAAATATAATAAGAAAGAAATATACTCATATGTGATAAAAAATCTAGATATAGTGAGAAAATAAGAGAAATAAAATTATTTCATGACAATTTTTTTATGACAATTTTTTATTTAACAAGCAGGTTTATCGTGAAAATTATTAAGCTTGAATAAATATTAATGTATCTTTTTAATACATTCAGTAAATTAAAAAAATTTTAATTTTTTTAAAGGTCGTTTTTAATAAAAAAAAAGAAAGTAATCTCTTCCATTTTCAAAGAGCTTGTAGGAAGGTTTCCTCAATAATCATTGCACGATTTTCTTTTTTTTTTTTGCAGCCCCTTAACCCGACTCGATGTCTTTCCACCCTCGCTGTCCAGGTGCTCGCTTTTTAATTGGATATCTCGGATACGCAAGGGAGACATCCCGGAGACGATAAAGAAAACTCGAAAAGTGAGGTCGGGCGGCTCGCGAGGGCTCGTCAAACTGCGAATTACCAGCCTTATTATTATCATCCGTGGTTCTAACGCGCCACTTTTTTCTTCCTTACTCCTGGCCCTGGCGATCCACCCCCTCAAATGACGGAAGATAAAAAGGAGGAAGAACGAGGAAAGTGAAGCTCTCCCTCCGTATAATAATTCGCGCCGCATTCAGTTTTTCAACGAAAAGTAGCAGTTATGAAGCGCCGGTATTATTTATCGTATTAAACCGCCGCACTCAAAGAACCATTCCGCCTCCGCTCGCGGCGAGACAATGCGAATGCTTTAAACTAGCAAAACGGAATACGAAAATGCTCGTGGAACATGATATCAAAGGATTATAAAGTAAATGTACGCAAAGAATAAGCAAATAACGACTCAGATAAAGTTGAAGACCAAGCAAATTTTTCTCACGTAAGAATTAAAAAGGCATTTGCGTTCTTTATGAGCGCATGCCTCTGCAATTGCGTCCAAATTACTGACTTAAACTGGTCCCGTTTATATAACAGCTATTGTAAAGTATTGCTTTATATACATATAGGATGTTCCAAGTTTATTATAATAATTTACTTACGGATTAATCGAAGTATTTTAGAAACGATTCTTTTTCTCATTATCCAACCTTGGCTTTTCCGAAAAGTACATTGTTGATGCATTCGAGAAAAGGAATATAAAGTATATATCACTATTTTATATCTGGGTAAAGGGTTATTTTAAGGATGTTTTGGCTATACAATACGAGCTAAAAGTTATCGAAATTTAAAAACTGAAGGCTTTTTTAGGTTTATTCTTTTTTTTCCTAACATAACGACAACAAAAAATGATCGCGAATGCCCGAATTTTAACCCTAAAACTGCAAAGAAGAAAACAATAAAAAATTTGATTTATAATGGTTTTTGCAGCGAAAATTACTATATTTTGTTACTATATTATTTTAAATAAACAACTTTTAAACGAGTAAGTGGATCTAAATAAATTTTTGCACGAATATTTATTAGAGTTTTATTAGTACATGTAAAATTTTGATTTAATTGGTAATGCTACTTCCCCAAATCAAATTTGCAAACAAGTACTGCAAAACGTGATTCTACGTAAGAATCAAGAATAAATAAAAAATTAAATAACTTTTAAATCTTAACTAAATAAATTATGCTCAAATTTTACACACATACACGTAATACTGGAATATTATATGAAATTTTTATATTTTTGATAACGTTTTGAGATATGAACCATACATCCTTAAAAATCGAGACAAAACTATAATTATTAAACTTGATCATCGTCAATATTTTTGGATATAATCTACCTCTATTTTATTTCAAACCGTTCTCCATTTATAATGATTAGAGTTTGAACGACTTCTGTTTCACTTTGTCCATAGGTGGTCCTCGTAGCATAGAAACGACTAATTCTCGCGCATTTCGCGAGATGACTTCCACGACATTTCCGCAAAAGTTCACAGAGGAAGAGTGGCGCGGCCGGCCATAACATTTTCATAAGGGTCCACGCTCGTCCATTATAAATTCCCATTCGCCGACTCTCGAGTACGGGACTCGAAGTAATTAGCAGCGAAGCCTCGGATATGGCGGACTGTGTGCGCCGCGGCGGGATTCATTTACAAAACATCTGGAGCGACAAACGGACGGATGGACGAACGGACGGACGGGATGCATGCAGTTCCGTTTATTCCGGCAATTCCGTTTAAATTAGCTGAACGCGACCGTTTTTATGACGACGCTGAGCGGTTCACACGTACCTCCCTTTCATCCGTTCCCGCGAGTAATCATCCAGATTCGTAAATTAGTCGTTGGCACCCACCCGCGCGTTGCTGCACGAAAATCCACTTTGCTTGCGAGCTCGTGCTTGATTAAAATTAAAAATTGCCAGGCGATTGTACGGCAGGAAATAAATGTCAAAAGTGGCGTCCCGTTGTGACGATGACGATGAGCCGGCTTGTTTGTTTACACTGTCGATTAAAAACTAAAAATGGTTTGACAATTGTTTTACATGCGCAAATTTTTTAATAGCCTCGCGATGATAATTGACGACTGACGTGCTCGCGTGAGTTTTCAATTGCAGATTAAAATTGTTAGATAAGATAATTGGATTTTTCAGAACATAAAAAGCGAACTCCGTTTCGACATCATTATTTCAGACCATTATTTCCAGGATAAATATTATACAAATTACTCTGCAAGTCTCGTTTGTAAAATATTCTTCTCCAAGTGCAGCATGTGTCGCAATTTGGTGACATGCAAAAAGATAAACCCATAAATGTTTATTGCATTTTGATGCGCTTGCAAATGAGATTACTATAACGCGATCTCAGAAGGCGTCTGATACGCGTGGCGCAGCAATATGCACAAACGATGCCGCTTCGGTCCGACTTACGGGCTGTGAATGTACGTCCGCTCGTAAAATAGACATGTCTCGGGCCACAAATTGGAGCGTGCTCCGAGAGTATAAGAAAGCAGACATACATCCACTGACATACGTTCACCAAGCAAAGAATGGACGGGACAATAGATCCACTTGGAATCTTCGTTTAAAACTCACGAACTCCGCTGCTCGCTCGGGGGAAAACATTCTACCGCAGTCCTAAAATACGTCGCTATTCGATACTCTCTGTTTCGCTTTTTATTCCCTTATTATTTTGATAAACATCGATTACGATATAAAACTCACTGTGTAATAAAAATATGAATTTATATAATTATTTTGATAACTAAATTGAAGTCAAGTTGTAAATATAAGCATAAGTAAATTTTAAATTTCCAAAGATTAAATATGTAAGTGAATCCTAACTCGAGAACAGGTAAGTGAATTGTATCCGCACGAATGTAACGTAGTGATTTAATTATTAAATTGATATAAATTTTTCTCAAACTTTCAATGTAAGTTTTAGAATACTTCTAGATTTTTAAATTTTTATACGTATTACGTATTAAAATTTATAACGAGAATTTGAGGAAAATTTATACTGATTTAGCAATAAAATAACAACGTCAAATTCATGTATCGATAAATTTGTATCAAATCTACCAGATAGATAGTTTAAGTAAAACATGTGAATACAATGTGGAATTCATAGGCCATAATTTACGAAAATTAGATAGCCTAAATCAGCCATACTTTACGAACATTATTTATTACTAATCGCATCTGAGCAGGGAAAGTAAAATTTTAACATGAAATCCGTTTCAGAATAGCAGATTTGAGAAAATCGGCGAAACAAAAAATCCAGGGATGCACGAGATGGACGACTGGAAAACGGGATTCTCTTCTCATGTCGGGCTCATGTTCGGCATTTCTCAAGTTCGGAATCCAGAACGGCGGTCATGCCAAGTAAAACCCGGGGATAGTCCGCAGTAACGAGAGCCGGCGATATCTTGCTTGGGGTGCGAGCTTAATTAAAACAAGGAACGAGACGCCCGGGGCCTCGCGGTATCATCGGCCACCGCATCGCATAACGGTGGTGTTTCCATAATTTGGCCGAAAACCCAACCAGACACGGTGGTCAGCAACGGTCAGTCAGCAAGGTGGTCAGCAACGGGCGCCGCGGATCCCGACCACGGTTATTAACTGACCGGGATGTACGAGACACCGGGGACCAAGTTGAATGGTGAACACACAAACCACGCGGAGCAGACGCGGGGGTGCGCGAGCTTCCTCTGCGAGCTATGTTGCCGAAAGGATTGATGGGGACCGGTCACCGGTTATATCCGGCGAAACACGCTTCGAACTGCACGCGGGCCCGCAGACAATTGCGTCCAGAACGTTCCATCCTCGCGCAATTGAATTATCGGCGATGCATGCGCGGCGCCTCCCGTGTCTACGTGCAATTTGTTACACCGGACCGACGCGAATTCGTGAATTCGTAATCGGTCTACATTTTCCCCGCGAAATCTTGCCGCGCCCGTTACCGCGCGTCTGCCCTTCACTTTTCAAATGGACAAAAGATTAATAATTGGAGTACATGCATGTGGCAAACGCGGATTGGGATACAGTTTTTGCTAAAAGTCGTGACGCAATGTATAACCATGATTTATAAGTGCACAAAAGTGTTTAGAAATTATAACAGTTCTTGAAAAATCAGTGTGCATTTTTATTCTTTGTTATCATAAAATATACAGATGTAAAAAAATCAACAGGTTCATATTTTAAAAATATTCTTATCTGAAGTAAGAGTAAGTCAAACTTTGATAATGATAACTTCAGTCGATAATGATAACGTTATTTCCGGCGAACTAGGACGTCTCAATGCAAAATGATCAAGCTTAAATCAACAATGATCGACCCTTTCTCTGGCGAGGAGAAAAAAAAAGAGGAAGAAAACAAGGAAGGAAAAAAAAAGAGAGAAGTCATAGATAGAGTTGAGAGAAACCGCCCTGAACGAAGTCAACCGAGGATCTATCGTTCTCCAGGGACTAACTGGATCGTGCAGGTCGGGAGATAAAGAGACTGAAAAAAAAGAGAGAAAAAAAAACGGGAGCGAGAGTGGCGGAGGCGGTGGAGAAGAAGACAAGCGGCGGAATTGAATCGAATTGGACCAGCTTGGCGCTGGCGTGTTCGCAGGCAGTTCGTCCAAGGATATTTGTTCCGCATACGTACATAAGCGTAGCCTTCGGAGACCCCGCTGTCGGGGGTTGTAATGGTAGCGAAGGGCCGGCGGGGGGGAAGGGGCGCGGGNGCGGGGGGATGCCGCATAAAGCACCGTCGTCGGCACCGCCGGGGCACGTGGTGCATGCGGGGCGTATTAAGTCCACGTGGAGAGAGTCACGCGCGTCTCCTGGGATCGCTGACAGGAGCCGAAGAGATGGGCGCGACCGTTCCCTGGAGAGGATGGGCGTGCATGTGTGCGTATATGCACACACCTCCGCGCGACTAATTGTTTAAAATCTGATCGCACGTAAGAGCGCGCCACGGCTGCTAATTAGGCGATGGCCGCGGTAGCCGGGTATTGGGCGCGATTTAATGATCCCACGTGAGGAGGTATTAATTACGCTCGCGCGAGCGCCGCGGTAATTACGGATAGGCGCGGTACGAAATTGCCATCGCGGAACGAGCCCGCCCGTCAAGGTTCAGGTTCAGGTTGATTATTTGCGTCGCTGGGGGTATGAGTCGCGCTGATAAGGAATGATTGCTAGGCGATGATGAGTTAAGTAATTTGTCGCCCGTAATTGGTGGATGACGAAGGTCGCTCGGAGCTAAGTTTGTGAAAACGATTTATAGCGATAGGTCATGAATCGTTATATAAATTATCTATTGCGACATAAACTGTCGATAGAATAAAAATATTAAACGTGGGATAACTGTTTTTATTTCAATAAAAAATGAATTTTCTTTTTATATATCATCTTTGTCATCTAATAATATTCCTTTATGTTTAATATATTTCTCATCAAAGTGTCAAAAGGGTCTTGAAGGAATATTAATACGCACGCAGTACAATGCAGTTCTGAGAGAAGACAAAGGGAATAATCACATAAAATCTGTTCGTGCGTATGTGCTGGCATTAATTAACCGATGAAATAATAACCATTTATGCCGGTCCGAGAGTGATGCCAACTACTGATTCTATGATAAACAGGATCTGATGACACCGACTCATTGATCACGGCAATGAGCATATGCGATAGGATAGTGGTAGTAAAGATTTATGCGCGGACTTAACGGCTCGTGGCCACCATTTCCATAGCTCATTTAATTATTGGTTTCAATACTATGAAACTGTGATCTAATGTGAAAACGCAATTGAAGATCAGCGCGAGATCAACACGTTTCGTAGAAAATAATTTAAGGTACATGTTATGATACATTCCTTTTGCTCTCTTCTTTCGATCTCTTTATCTTTATCTCTCTTTTTCTTACGAAGAGAAATAAAGATAAAGAGATCGAAAGAATAACATAGTTATTCAATAAATAATAACATAGTTATTCAATAAAATTATATTTATTATGAAAAATATGTCATTATAGAGATAAAAAATTATTTGTCACTCTAATGATTATCTTTACCACCTGTATCTAATATTGATAAATTCGTTGAGATCGAGAATCAGTCAACAAGATTTATCCAAGCGTTCGAACATTATATTTGAATAGTATTACATTTATACTTCACTGATAAACCCATCGTTATCAGGAATCGATTAAGCAAAGAAAATCTATTTAACGTTTAAATATTGTAATAAGAAGTAGTATTACATCATTCATACACACTTATTACAGATAAGCATTATCGATCGTTATCATAAATCGAATGAAAATTACGATATTGCTGCAGTGATATTTAACAAACATTTCTGCATTTATATTTAACAAACAAAAGAAGAAAATTCATCAGTTTGAACAATAATTAAAAACAAAAAATTAATAACATAAGTATACGATAACATTTAACAAATTTTAATTACCATAAAAAACAACAAATGCAATAATTTCTTTGGGGCCGTATAAAATTAATTTATAGCGACTGTAAATAATGATGTTTACAGTGTACGATACGTTCTGTGTCGAGAGGATGATAGAATTAGCCGCGTAGAAACGCTGATAAAAACACTGAAGGTATAAAAAAACGCGATGGGATCGCAGTTCCAGCAATGAGTAGAGCACACCCGCGAATTCCGGCGCGCCCCGCAATATAGCCACCACCTTTCACCTTTGATTTATCCTCTTATCATATGCGAGCGCGAGTCGGTGGACGAGAGCGCGCGCGGGAACGAGCGGGGGCACCGACAATATCGCCACCCCCCTGCGGCGGGGGCGCGATGAAAATGGGATTGAAAACCACCAGACTAATCTCCTACCTCTCTCGCGTGTATTCGTAACATCCACGCACACACGTGCCCTCGCACCCCACGTACACACGTGCATGCGTGCACGGAATCGTCCACCTGCACGATTACCCCTCTCCCCCCGCCGCTTTTCCGCGCGTGTGTGCCCGCGCACACACGCAACGCACGTGTATTAAATGCCGGTACACGTATCGCGCGGCGGTGTGCGTGCTAGTCGCGCTCAGAAACGGCTGCCATTTAAATAAATGTTTAATCTCGCTGGCGTCCCTTCGCCCTCTGCCCCCCGTCGGAACCGCCACCGTTTCCCGCGCACAGTTTCCTCTTTTTCCTTCGTTTCGTTCCGCGAGCAGCTCGCCCGACGAAGCGGTAAAGGATGGAGAATTGCGAGGAGGGAGAGGAACGGGAGCGGGAGCGGGAGCGGAGAGCTAAAGAGAGAGATCGGGCCCGCAGAGCATTGGGATTGCACTGCAAGGAGGAAGCGAAAGCACCTTCCTTCGGAAGGAGGACAAAGAGAGTGAAAGGACGGTTAAGCGGGGGGTGAAAGGACCCGCGCCGCCCGGAGAGAGCGGCAAGTAAAAAACCAATCGAGTCTGTGCGGCGCGGCGTGGTGCTGCGCGGTGCTGAATCCCCCCAGTTCTCCCCCGCGTCCCTACTCCGCTTCCTGGACCATTCGAGAGACCGAGCCCCGCAGCCATTTAACCTCTGCATTGCAAATGCCACCCCCTATCTGCCGCGGCCATCCGGCCCGGTAAGGGCGGCAGGGTAGGACGGGAAATAGGGCCGCCAACTCGAGCCGAGACTGTTATTTTAACGAAATATCTTTAAACGTCGGCACGAGGGGCGAAAGGGGATGGACGGATAGCCTGGAGGAGAAGGATGAACCTCGCCAGTCAGCCTCGGGGGGTAGCGCGGATGGGGATGGCGAGGAGGTTGGCGAGGTTGGCGAGACGGAGACCGTGATGGTCTCGGGCGGGCTCGGCGCGGAGAGATGAAAGGATACCTAGTTACGGGACGAGAGCACATCGGTTTAAAGGATTACCGGCCTGCCCATTATTCAAATGTATGCTAAACGCGCGGGGCGGTGTGCGCGATAGCCTTATCAACCCTCTTGCGAGGCGCACCACGCCGCGCGGATATTTCACGGCGGTTCGCCGCAATAGCGCTTCTGGAGCTCGTCCAGACCAGCAACTATGCTTTACTCTGACAACGCTTTTACGACCGCTTCCGTGCTGATGACCGAATGCGAAAATTCGTCCTGCTCGGCAAACCTGCTTGATTTGGTCAAAAATAATATTACTCTTTGTGATGATGTTCGAAGTACTTAGGTTCTTCATCAACATTATAATCTATCTGCAATAATTTTTGGGCATTTTCCTTAGAAAAAATTAGCTTCTGTTCAACAAGTTATTATCTTCCCTAATAGCACAAGATATTCGTACACGATGTTATGAATATCCTAGAATATTCATATATCTTGTATATGAATATTCTAGGATATCATAATATCATACGAATATTCGTACAATATCATAATATATTCGTATGATATCATGTACTGTTACAGGGCTTATTACATTTTTTTTTTGGAATTTTCTCTGAAACACTCTTGAAACCTATTGCTTGAAATTATATTATCGTACTTAGCAAAAATTGAAACTTTTCAATCTAATCATTAATGTCGAAGAACTTTTTAAAAACGTCTACTGTTAGAGTAAGGAATATTTAATTCCAAGCTATCACTGACATTGTAGCAATTAAGCTTCAGCTTTGCAAAGGAAGTACTACATTACCATAGGTCATAGACTTATGCTCCTACAACAATCGAAATGGACATCAGCCGAGTTTTTCGAGACGTTAGCATATTAACATCCCTAATTCGCGAGGAAATTTCCAACGCGATTCGGCAGCACGCCGCCGGTCGGCCGCAGATGCGTTGGAGGAGGCCCTCGCGAGGGAAGCCCTCGCAAGATTTGCGCGAAGCGTGAATGGAAGAGGGCGTGGGAAACGGCGAAGTGGCCGCGTACGCGGATAGTGTGCTGACTTGCGACCGGTCCGGTAATTGCCGTAATTGTGCCGAGTGATTCACACATCAGGATCGGCGTGGCGCGGCGCGGCGCTCCCGCCACTCCACCCCCGCGTCTCTTTCGCACGAACACGTACACGCATACGTTCTCGCTAGTAATAATAGCGAGGGTATTCGCGCGCCGGCGGTGCCGAGAGCGCGAGCGCATCTGCGCGGGATTTCGGAAACAATTGCCGACAATTCTCGCCACTTGACTCGCGGCCAGCGATTGACGTGAGAATCCGCTTAGACGGCTGTACAACTTCGCCGCGGAGCGTATGAGGTCATCTTCATTAAATCGTTCTCCGCTTAATGACTGATCTAATTTTTTCCCTTGTCTCTCTTTCTCCACCGCCGCCGACGACATTCGCGCTGCACGCTCGCCGCACCACCGCGATCGGCGTAATGTGCGCTTCACCTCGTACTTTTTCTACTTCTGCGGCCGGGAACGATGTTCGTGGAAAGTTCGTGGTCGCTTTCTTCTCACGTGACGTTCACCAGGAAAGCCAGCTTCACGGAACGCTCGTGAATGGGAGGAGATTGACGTAGAACGAGTGATTCTCTAACGTGGATTCGCGAACGATTAGTATCAGCAAAATTATCTCTTCCGGTACAGTGATATGTGAAATATCACAAGCGTTCCAGGTGAAGCGTATTTCTAGAATAAGATTACAAATCTTATCTCGAATGAAATTATATTTTTATTTATTTTTCTCTTTCTTTTTTGTCGCACATATATTTTAAAATATGATACAATATAGAATATATATTAATTTAATTAACATATATTTTCGTTTTGTGTTAGCCGCGAAAAAATTATTTTTAAATAACAAAATGAGAGAAAAAAGGTAATTAAAAGTTAGTGCGGTGAACTAAGTACACATAAATTGATTGGTTCAACTTACAATCTTTAATTATCATCTTGTATTTATGTTCTTTTGTTATGAACCGTCAAAACGCAATATCATATCATCCAAGATTGCTTAAAGTTAAGCCGAAACATCTGTACTTGTGAAATAATCTTGTAAATTTTATTAAATACAAAATGATGATTAAAGATTGTTTGTAAGTTGAACCAATTAATTAATGCGCTCTGTTTACCGCGCTGATTTCTAATTATCCCTTTTCTCTCTTTTTATTGATAATACAAAAAGTCTTAGCTGTTAATTATTAATGTTAAAATTATTTTTTCTTAAAACCGCATTGTGATACATCACACTTGACGTATTATTTCATTTTTTATGTATAAACCCGTGCACACACATAAAAAAAAAAATAAGATTGAAGCACTGAAGTATATGCTGTAAATCTTTCGTGTGCACACATAGCCCTCATTCGAGCCGGCGGCACTTTGTAGTGCTAGAATAGCATCTCGCGAAGCCACTTTGTCTCCGCATCCGTTTCCGTGCACTTAGCCTTCCACAAACTGAGAAGACACGCTAAGCTCAAGCAACCATTTATATTTGCAAAACATGTCTTGCTTTCTCGTAAGATTTGATATGACTTAATTTAATGAATTACGTCAGCTAATAATTACATGATATTTCAAAGCTGCTAAATTATAATTTTAAAAAAGTAAGAATAATTACTCATCTATTAATTGAACGTTGCTGCCCTGCATTGCGTATACAAATTGAAATTTAAAAACATTCTTTGATTTATGTATTTTATAACATTAAATATTTTATCATAACATTCGCTATAATTTTATTTTGTTAAATTTATCGCGAATTTATGAATGTACTCAGTATGTCTACAAATCGTTAATCTGAAACAGAAGTCGGAAGATCGAGCCGTTCGATATAATTTAATTCGGCCTGCTTTTGAAAATTCGAATCTCATTATAATCGTATTCTGCAGGACGGCGAACATATCTCGTGTATCCGTGGAAGAAATCAATTCAGGTCCCTCGGTCCCGCAGGAGATGACATTTGACACCTAGCTGGCATATTTGCCACCCCGCCAGTGATTGGCTGATTATGATCTCGCTAATCCCGAGCCGGGTGGGCTTGGACCACCCCGACGTGATTGCCAAGCTCAAAGGCAAATACGTATCGCGCACCCTTCGGAACCGCGCTTCGCGACGCGCGACCCCAATTTCTGTGCGAACGAGCGAGCGAGCGAGCGTGCGTGCGTGCGTGCGTGCGTACGTGCATACGTGTGGCGATTACACGCGATTCCGCTGGGCATACGTTCGCCCAATGAAAATCGCTGCTTACTCTCGTTTATGATATTTCGTTTGCGTGCTACTCCTGATTCCAAGTCAATGTATGTCATTTCTTTATGGGATACTCTAGAGAAATATCAGCACTCTATTCTCTCTATGATTGGCTTACAGAGTAACGAATTGTAGGTATATAAATTAAAAACGAGTCTGCTTTTGATGAAGAACAATTTTGCAAAGTAACTTTCCTCTAATTTCGTAAAATAAGTTTTCGTTGAAAAATGAAGTATTTTTTAAGTACTCTTTAAAGTGGTAATACGCGCGAATTGCGGAATATTATAAATATATTAAAGTTCTCGAGCAGTTTGCATTACATCTTATATTTCCCTTTTACGAAAATTTTAATCTAAAAGTTAATTGACGCTGTATTTATTGTACAATAGAAACTTCCACGGAATACCCATGAAGATCGCACTTGAGACTCTCTCGCGAAATTCGAATTCAAATTATTCTATAAATAAGGTCCTAGAGTAGTTTAACTTCAAACGGCGAAGAAAACGATTCCAGGATTTCACCCTTCAATTGACGCCCAAAGTGCTAACGAGAAACGAAAAGGTAACAGTTCTCCAAATATAAAGGACATCTTCACAAGTTTTCCTCCCTTCGCTACTACTTGGTGTAATGGAAATCAGCCAGAGTGTAATTCCGCGAGAATCGCGCGATTATTTCCGCCTCGAGGTTTGCGACTTCGCGAGGTAACCGCGAATCGAAAAGTGCCGGCAAAGACGTCGCTCTTACACACGCGGGGGCTACAATCAAAATGCTAATCGTCTTAAGAACAAGAGGTGTAAGTCCATAGAAATTGGATGTAAGGGACTTAATATCGCTTGGCGGCGCGGATCGCTAAAGAGTATTACGGGGGATTACCGGAGTAAAGTGACACCCTTGGCCCGAGGGCTGCGGTGGCGCGCCGCGCGCAGTCTTAACAAAACACCGGGGGTTGGAGGAGCCTTTTGTAAATATTGTTACTGCCACCCCGTCGGCAATTTCGCCAGCCATATGTCAAGCCACCGATGTCCTTTTTAGCGTATTCGCGCATGCATGTTCGTTGCTCTCGAACTGATCGGTAAAGAATATGCGCAGCATGGAAAGATCCAGCTCAAAGACGATGTGAAAAGGACGAAAAAATGATGGTACTTATTGTGAAAATATTAGTAAGCTTTATCGAGATTTTGTTTGATTGTATTGTCAAATTTCCATGCATTGTTAAATATTAAAAAAACAGATTTAAACCAATTCAATTAAGTTAAATAATATTTTGTTACTTTTAACTTCCGTGTGTCGAAATTCTTTTCAACACAAAACATGCAGTTAAAAGAACAATCTCATTTAATTAACTCATTAAATTATTTAGTTTCAAAGTCAAAGCAGTTTCCATATTAATGTACGCATCTAGTAAATAATAAACTAAATTTGAGTCAAATTTAACATTTCTAAGTTAATTGTTGAAATCTATTTCTTTAGTTAAATTATTGACATACTGAAGAGTAATGGCGATATAGATTGATTAATCTCGATAATCTCGATAGATCGATTATAAATATGATTTAAAAATGACTCAAATTGGATAAAATTTGAGACTAAGAATTTAACAGTGTTATTCCATAAAAACATTTTTATTTAATAAACATTATATATTACGTAAATTTTCTTAGAAATTAGTAAAAATTCTGCAATATTTTTTAATATTTTATGTTCGTATTATAGAATATATTATTATTAATAATCTTTTAACGCATATATTTATTCGTTAATATATTTTTTCTCTTTATACAATAATAAAAAAATAAAAAAGTTCTGTCGACATTATTTTGTATATCACAGAAAATACTGCCGTTTCAAAGAAATCAGGCATGGCCGGCAGGTATGTTCGATGTTCGTTATGGTAATGCATAAAGCGGAGTATAAAGCAATAAGTACGGGGGTCAGCGAGGGTGAATCGTAAATTAGAAAGCAGAGCGGGACGGAGACGAGGAGGGAGCCGGGTCTCGAATTAGCATCGCTTTCAAGTCGCTTTCTAATCTCGGTAACTGGACAAATTGGCACTGAATGATCAGTAACGAACGGACGGAAGGCTCAAGTGGGTTTGCGGCCGTAGGCGACGGACGCCTCGGGAGAAATGGGGGGACGCCGGGCGTCGCGTTGCGTCTCACGCCGTCTCGTACCGCTATTCTGCGGTATATCGCGATCGACACGTGGCACGGATTACATATACGTGCATGTTACACGGCCAATTTCGGACGTCCGGTTAATGTGCATGCTGGCAGGGGCCCTTAATTGACGAATTAAATCCTTAGGTGACGATTTAGACGCATTTCCAAGTAAAATGTTGCGCAGGATCAGATATAAAGTAGCTCAAAGTGAAATTATAATTATTTTCAAATAAAAGTATTAAAAACTATACAGTGTAAAGTAGTCCCTAACAGCACATGATATCGTATGAAATTCGTTCGATATCAAGATATAATCATATGTATATTCGAACGATATTATGGTACCGTACGAATACTATATTTGTACGATATCACAATATTCGTACGATATCAGTACAGTAAAACTATAAAATATTAAAAACTGTAGCAGCTTTGGATAAAAATGCATCGAAAAGTGAAACTACAATTGCAATATGCAACTGTTATAAAGAGAAATTTCAAAAGCATTTAAGATATGAGAAAACAGCATTAGTAACCTCATCTTGACATTGATTATAATCGAAATTATTTTACATTTCCTCCGCGTTAAGTCTTCTTCGATGAGAAATCTCTTCAATAAAAATAAAATTCCGTTTTCGCGAAATGGGACACGAACGGATTGTCAGTGACTACAATCGGAAATAATCGACAGCTGCGATAGATTTCACGTTCATGCCAACTCGAGACAGGAGGGAGGTTTCCTCCTCCTCGGCCGTGGCAAATACGCGCATGGCCACCGTAAACATAAATTCCCCGTATACACGTATCCGGTAGCCACGATTTATTACCCGTGAATCGAACCGGAGGGGGCGGTTTACAATGGGCCGGCAAATTGCGGCCCGTTTATACGATGGAGACGTTATAGCGAGTTCGGCGATGCGGACGAACAAGTGTGAAATCAGGTGCATCCATAATGCAAAGGGGTGGGCGCGAGGTTCGCTCCCCGGTGCTCGCGCTCCCGCGTTATAACTACCCCCCCCGTACACCCGCTTCCGCGCGTCTGCATCCCCCTAGTGCACGCTGCAAATCAATTAGACACGCGGCGGAACGTTACGTTTATTGCCGATGTATCGAAAAACAGAACGCCCCGTCGCCGACCCCTCCGGAAATATCGCGGATTTTGGCAGCAATGCGCGCGTAGATGGGTGGGTGGCATGATGAAACGCGAAATCCACTCGTGGTCGATTTTTCGGAGTGTTTACGGATTAATCGACTAACGGTTTCCCGTCAACTTTCGCAGGGGATAGAACGACTTTTATACGCGAAACAAAATGATATTCAACTCTTGTGAGAATTAATTTTACGAGAGAGAATAATTCCACATGGAGATGATCTAATTAAATAAATTAATTAGAAAAATACTGGAATTTTTTTATATTACTATATAATAGAGGAGTTAAAGATATAACATGTAATAAAGTAATGAGTTTTTAAATTAATACATTAATATGCAATTATGTCAAATGTATATATAATACACATTAATAATTTTTAATAGATGAGAAATATTATTGCTATTAAGTAACGAAATCTAGTAATTATATATGGAAACATTTATTTAGCCAACCCCCCTCCCTGTTATGCAACCCTCCTCCCCGATGCTAATATGTCAATACACAATAGTCGATATTTGTTATAAAACATTTTTACTTTTGAGCATTTCCAAATTTTTTCAAGATTTACTTTAGCATTTACACAGACTTCCTCATTTTTTTGAACTTGAGCGTGTTATCACACGAATGTACATACGTTTAAATATATATTTTATTATTCAACATTTTATTCAGTTGTACTTATTTCGAATTGTGCAAAGTTACACAATAGCATGGAATTTTGCTAATGTCACTCCTTAAGCTGATGCTTCAACAGGCTTAATATGACCTTTTTTCAAAGTTTTCATGTCCATGTAGTTCAATAAATTTATTAAAGTTGTACTACTAATCTATAATTTATATCACATGTATTATAGATTTTCAGTACTGCAGTCTATATGTGGAAAGGTTACATACATACATTTGCATATATTCAGCAATATTTTCTCTTTACTTTGAATAAATATATATAATCTTATAATAAAACAACGTGTTTTTTAAAATAAGTTTTTAATCTATTTTTTGTGAGGAGTCGTGTTACCATTCTATTTCTCTTCGATCTATTATGCAATGTCAGAATTTTTATGCAGTGTCATAAATAACACTGAATAATAAATATTTCATAATTTTGAGTCTAGAATCGATTGAACAACACATTGACGAATGTAATCGTGAAGTTTTTATACTTTAATTTAAAATATTGATTATTAACAAAATTATTACGAAATGAGAAGCTGTAATACTACTTTCTTTTTTGTATATAGTAATATTACGGATTTAAAATATTACAATACTTATTTGTCGATCCTCCAATAATATTCCAATATAATTCTCATAATTGTTTATATACTATTAAATATGTTTCTGATTCATAATATATATGTCCTTATACAATGTAATCATAACTATTGCTCCGCGGATGAAATAGTTTTATAAATAGCGAATAACAAATCATCTTTAGGTAGATCTCACTATTTTGTGTGTAATTGTACTCTTCACGCCTTAACTGCAGTCGATGTTCAATGCTCAATTGTAGGCGTGGTGCTGAACAAAGTGCAAAGTGGTGCAGATCGTTGGGGATGGCCTTAACTTGGTAAGAATTAAAGCGAACGGCTCGAGGGGGTAGCTAAGGGTCGCCTCCAGCGATTATACTAATAGTCGGGGCGTAGATAAGCTTAACCGGGGGGTGCGGAGAACAGTTAAGGCTACTAATTGTTTTCTGCCAAGGAAACTTCGTTCACAGGCGATTCTCGTCTGCGTTAACCCATCTATATTCTAACGAAAAATACGTTAGAGTCGATAATTATGAAATACTAACTATATCTCCGTATTCGCGCGATAATAATCCGCAAAGGATTATTTCAAAAGAATATGTATTGAGATACTAAGATCCAAAAGAAACACATACTGAGATGATTAACACGTTTCGGAATTATCTTCTTTGAGAAGTCTTTATCGACAATAGATTATACTTAATCAGTTATTTCGTTTGCTTAATTGCTATTCTTATATTCTCAATTTTATAAACATTTCATTGTTAAATCTTTTCGAGCTTCTCCATTTATTTATTTGATTATATCTTATAAATGAAAGAGATAAATTCATAAAAAAATTAATGCATTTAATGTAACTACTTAAAAGTATACAAATGTATTATTGTTATTATTAATATTACATTAAATTATATACACATAATACAGTGCTAGAAAGTTTTAGCCTTGATAATTAATGATAGATTTTATTTTTGTAACTTAAGATTGCTAAAGTTTAAATACTTTTGACAAAGATAATTAATAAAAATGAATCACTGCTTTAAAGTAGTCAAGATAAATAAATCTGAGTAATGTTCTCATAATACTCTCTCTTTTATGTTTCTATACTGCGAAAATATTCTAGATATTTGACGTCTAGACGGAACGGCAACAAAAAAGCGCTATGTAGCTCGATAACCGAGCCAGGTACAATGGTGTACCGCCGATGCGGAAGAAAAGCCCGAAGCGTAAGAGCGAACAATGGCCTCCTCTCTGGCAGGTTGATCCAGCTTGAGTAATGTTGAAATCTGTGGGGCGTTCCTGGGAAAGACCACCTGACCTCTTCGTTCCTCCATCACTGCGGCTGGACCCTCGTGGACGAGTCATGCCCGATTATAACACGAATCGAACGTGTCACTATTAACGTTGTTGTAATGACTATTAAGTCAATATATATAGCTGTTTTCCCAAAATCTCTTATAATATTTATACTCCATTAAACGTGTTTGTTTTAAAGAAATTCACATGTGCAGAAAATTTTTGTATAGATATTTACATGAAGATAATGTAGAAAAGTTTCTTCATTTTTGAGAGATCCTTTTTTTCCTTAGCAAGAAAATTATATCACTCATAGGAATTTTGAGGACTTTATTGGTGATCAAATCCTTGAGAAAGTTGTTGCTAAAATTCATCATAAATTGCGCAAAAAGTAGCGTACTACTGACCTGGTGTACTATTTTCCCCAAGAAAGTCTTCCTCTTTCATAATTCGAGGCGCATCATACTTTAGTAAGAAATCCACCAGCGTCAAGATGGCTTACATGATTACAACGACGTGACATCGATCCTGAGAAATTGCAGGCGCTATATCGCTCCGAACTACTCTTGAATATCATCCCATTCGCCGTGCACTCTTCCCACCGGAAGTGAAATTAAACCAATAGCCACACTTGCGAGCGCGATGTCGCATTGCGCTATTCCAAGCAAGTGGCAAGAGGAACGAAAAAAAAAAGGAGTACGGTAAGCCATAGAATCCACGGTTTCGCTTTGCTACCCCACCGCGTCCTCGTTTGGGAGTCAGGAATATCGGAATTTCGCGCGGCGATCGTGCAAATGTGTCCCGGGGATCCCAGAAGAAGTCGTTCTGGGATGGACACGCGGCCGGGTAATGGAAGATGTGATAATTTAGTATGCACGGTCGGAGTTTATTTGAATTTTATTGGCGAACTCGCTGTCACGTGGACGTAGGAGAGTGGCGGCGGCGATGCCGCAGGGGGGTTCCTTTTTCGTTTTATCGGATCGGGGACGAGACGACGCTCCTCCCGTTTTCCCGAGGGGACACTTCCGTCCGACCAATATCGCTTCTCTTCCTTCGTCGCTCGGGCCTTCTCACTCCCGGCCCCCGTCTCTACCTCTCTTCACCCTCTTACCTCTTTATCCCTCTTTCCCTCCCTTCCTCCCTCACCCTCTCTCTCTCTCTCTCTCTCTCTCTCTTTCTCTCTCCATCTTTTACTCTCTCTCCTGGGGCGCTTCCAATATCTTTCTAAGTTCTCGGAGCCGGCCATGAATAAACTATTCCCCGACTTTGAATATCTGAGCGTTTTGCGCGGGAATGGGACCGCCATCGAGGGACCGACCACAGAAAGGACGGGAATGGGTGATATCGATTGATCGACATCGTTCGTGGGAGGAGGAAACATCGTAGTTGAAAGTGCGATTCTTCAATTTTTGGAAAACTATTATTTTTAAGAGAAAAAAAAGAGAAAGAAGAGGATGCTTTCTACGTTATAATGTTTCAAATTTTTCGGCGATTGAAAGAGATTGATAACTTCAACAGCTCGCGCTGGTTGTGCATTAATACATTATGCAACACGTGAGATTCTTCTGGCTGATATTATTTCAACATTATTTCACATAATCTGTATCAATATTTCTTCAATCGATAAAAATAAAAAATATTTAAAAATATTAAAAAATAATTAAAATAGCGCATATTTAATCTATTTTTGGACAGAGTATCTTCACATTATTATTAATTCAAAGATATTTTAATCATCCCGCATGTATATAGAACTTGCGCATCGCCGATACGATCTAATCTCTGAAGATTTCGAAGACAAAAGCTTCAGAAAGCGTTGGGTTCGTTAGCACATTAACGAAGTGTATTCTTTATGGTTCGCGTCGATCATCAGACGAACAACGCCGTTAATACCCGATGGGATTCTTTATTCCTGATCTCGATAGCGGGGCGATTAATTTTTCGTGCCGTCGAGGATGATGAAATCAAGCAGTCAGCATAATGAGTAGCGTTGTCTGCCGCGCAATTCATCGGATGTCGCGGGAGTAAGGGACGCGGGGGTGGCGAAGGACGGTGGGGTTATTAATATTCAGAACGAGAAGCGGGAGTCGAGAGCAGTGCCGAGTGACAAATACCTAGAGCCCCGTCCCAACCCCGGCACGGCTCAACTCTGTAATTAACGCTAATCTCCAGGCCGTTTCTGCGACACCGTACCACCCACTTCGTCTTCTCTCCTGCCTCTCTGTACTTATGGGGCGAAGGGTGGCTTTAAGCGGAGAGCTCACCAGTCGATTCTCAGACGGGAGTGCCTTGATGTTTTCCCGCTAAAATATAAGTCTTTGCGCAATTTTATGTTTCCCTTCATTTACGTTTTATGAGTTTTATCGTGTATTGCGAAAAGAAAATTCAATGTTTTGAAATAAGATGGACTATTGTGATCGATTACTGACAAATCGTTAGATTATAATACATATACTACGAGTAGATCTCGTAATGTACGAAAAGCTCTGGAAAAGTCAGGAAAACTACTCCATTGTTTGCGCATTCCTCCTCCCAGTACAGCGAAAAAAAAAATGCCGCATGAGCGCGGCGTCTCGTCGCGGTTCCTGAATATTTTTGTGAGCATTACGACCCCGCCGTTCATTCGTCATGGGTGGTACGCATTTAAATTTACAAAACTGTATACTGTATAACTGCATATGCGAACGCGCATAAATTTCTTTCGCGAAGCTCATAGAACTTTGGGTAAAATTCTCCAGGATACGCGTAAACTTTAAGCTGTAAATTATAGACGATAAAAAGAGAAGAAAAGTCCATCAATGTTTCTTTATATTACTAAACATGTACCGTATCACGGTAACTAGAAAAGAAAACTATTGAAAAAAAATGCAAAAAGCCGATAAAGATTAACGAAGAGACATAAGAGATATAAATGCGTTTGTTATTATGCAATTAATAATTTTATAAATAAATATTCCAAACATCGAGAGAGAAGTTTGTCTGCGTCACGTAACTTTTTTATTTTAAATTTTATTTAAGTTTTTGTTTTATTCCGCAGATCCAAAGCAATTTTCTCAAAGCCGTGCATCACGCACGACGAGCAAAACTCGGTTGAAGCGCGGAAGTACTTGATTAAAGATACACACATTCGAGATCTTCGAAGGAGCTAGTGTACCTCTTATCACGAGAGATTACTCTGGACAGTGTACAACAATTTAGGTGGAGGGAACGAGAGCTGGAGTACGGACGTGCCCAGGTACTTTTAGCCGTCGCAAGCTGCTCTAATCGAGTCCCCACAGTGTCCTGAAACCGCCAGTGTTTCTTCCGTCGAGCGATGCGAGAGCGAGAAGAAGACGTAGCCAGGGTTGGGATACGAGCGAGAGAAAAGGCGGCCAATCCAATTCCGCGCTCAAGCCCGACCGTCGTGATGGCGGAGGGTGGCGAAAAAACGCAGCCACGACCGGGGCGCAAGGCGAGCGAGATAGGTCTCCAGGCTTTTTTGCGTTTAATCAAGGATATTCGCGGTCGGCTGGCTCGCTATTTCAGCTCGCCGAATGTTAACCGAGGCGCGCAACCACCACCGAGTATCATACCGCAGAAAGTGGATGAAGGAATCTTCGTCCTTTGACCTTCCACAGACGCTTCTGCTGTGAAATCGTCCGTAACGGTCCTCGTTGTAAATTACAGCGTATATATTAACATTGTTTTTGCTTATTGTATTTTACTGTGTCATGTTCTTCAGTTTCTTACAGCAGTTTCTACGATTAACTGAACTAGTATTCGATACTACTAGATAAAATATAAAAAAGAAGTATCAAATCATCAATTATATATCTGTTTTATAAGCAAGAATATAAAATCTATAAAAAATTTGTTAATCTTAAACAAATATAAACTTGTTTAATATGAAGACATTGTGTACAGTCTCATTAAGAAAAATATATTCATCTTAATTAAATAATAATTTTCATGAGTTGAGAAGATAAAAGTATCGAATATGAAATAACAATATTTTCAAATTGAAAATTAGAATTTTTAATACTATTGTTATCAAAACATATTATGCTTTAAATAACTATTATTATATTGAAATAAAAAAAAATTTCTTTTGCTAAAAAAAATTATCAAACACTTTGAAGAAAATATTATATTCTTGTTTATATATGAAACAATGATTGTTAATTTGATATTAATTGTTTTCTGAGTGTGTGGACAATTACATGAAAGAACAAAAGCATGATAGGAAAAATAAAAAATTATAAAAGATAATATTTGTTATTATGTGTGAAAGATCTCAAGATTGTATTATACACGTTCTCTCAAAATATTATAAATATCCCATATACTATCTCGACTTGCGAATTTTCGGACTTAGCTATCGGCATGCTATTGACTAAAAATGAACTAGTAGATTGTAACGAAGTTGATTATGCACTCGTTAAGTAGTTATCCAAATTAAATATTAATTTTAAAATACTAAATATTAATAGCTCTGTTTTTTAATCACTTATTGAAGTTAATCTGTGTTTAAGCTAAATATTAATTTTATAATAACAAAAATTATATGAATTATAATCTTGAAAAAAATTTTGTTTTGTTATTTTTTCTAAATAGATCTCTATAATGGTTTATAGTAAATTATTTTTGTATAAATAATGTTTTATACAAATATAAATGATATTTGATTTACGATCAATTCGATTTACGACCAAAATAACTGCTGTAATTAGAGGGATATCTATATTTGAAAATACATAAAAGTATTTTTGTGAAACATCGTAATAAAATTATGTTTACGTCTATATCTTATAATTAGCTAACTCATTTATCGAATGAGATATGGATCACAAATATGATGAGTATTATTTCGATATAATGAATCGGAATCGGATTAATCCTGATCAACTAGATAAAGACCTCGTGCTGTGAGGCCAAGGAATCATTTGATTCGTAGAATCTAATAAAATCGATTAGAGACGCGACACTCCTTTCACTATCATAATAGTCTAGACGTGATGTAGCAGGAAACGACAGCTCTAATTTCGTCCTTAAGCATCAAGTATCTCCGCTATCACTCCTATAAATTACTTCATCTCGATGACGCGTTGATCGTCGAAAACATCCCCTAAATTTCGAGAGTACTCGAGAAGGGTTACTAACATTCTTTCATAAAGAAGTATAAACTCCACGATCGTGGTGAATACAATAGTTATCGATATTTGAAGATGCGTACGTGTATATATTATGATCCAGAAAACAATTATATATTGAATAAATGTATGTGATAAAACTTGTAAATAAAAAAATAATAAAAAATTACAGAACATAATTTTTTACATGTTTAGATGTATGTAATGTACTATAGCAGTTATAATTTAAAATGTCCCAAGTATACATATTAGAATTAAAGATCACTGCTTACTAGAGTACTATTAATTGCCGTTCATAACTGGAAACATAAGTGACGGACAATTCCCGCATTCTAAGAGTATATATCAATGCACGGATAATGATGCAAACGGCAAAGGGGTTGCTCCTTTAGGAGTTAAAGCCGTGATAATCATGGATGACGCCGGCCGAAACAATGTGCCCGGCATCCGTGGCCCCGACGGCGTAGAACGTGAGTTTCGTTTACGAATTGGGAGAAAAGCGGGGCGATGTCAGAATACGGTGATGTATGGCTGAAGCGAGCTCGGGAAATACCACGTGCCCCGCCACCTAGTATACAGCATCTCGTAAGGATTAGGGTGGCGACCTACTATATTCTCCAACGCACCGTTCCGTGATGCAATTGGATTCCTTCGGCCATCAGCATCCTTTCATTCATTCACTCCTAGAGCCATCGTAACCGATTTTAACTACGGGATCATTGCTCCCATTTGTGGAATTTTTCTATCGAATGCTTCTTGCGGAAGAATATAATTAATTTAGAAATCTCAATGCAGTATGCAATATTTATGATTAATAAATAGATATTAATATCATATGTATGTATATATACATATATATTATATATTGTGTATGTATATATATATATATATAATTATATATATATATAATTATATAAACACACCAGTTATAATAATTAATAAAATAATATATATTTTATTTTATTATTAATTATAACATTATTACGTTAAATATATTCTATTTAAACTCTCAGCTAACACACTATATATTGGATTCGATATTTTGCCACACATGTACGTCACCTGATCATTTTCAATTGTGTATATATGTCTCGATCTTCGTAATGCATAGAATTTGAACAATTTTTTTTATCAATATGCCAGAAGATCAAGAAGAAGACTAAATAAATGCGAAAATCGAAAAGTTGAATTTATTCGAAATATTCAGAAAAGAAAAGCGAACGAGTTATAAATGCTAAGCATTTTTGTAAACAGTCCGGGTGTACGACACCCAGTGTGTCAGCTGAGGGTTAAAGTTGGATTTCAAATTAATTATTAAATTAATTATATATATATATATAAATAATTTGATAATTAAAATCTGAAATCCAACTTTAAAATAGAATTTAAAGCAATAATGTAATAATTAATAATAAAATTATAATAATTAATAAAATAACAATAAAATGTATACATATGTTCGTAATTTATGGATATTTGAAGAAAATGTGAAGATTTCTCTTAAGCAATATCTTCAAAAAAGAAATAATATAATATATTCAGCAAACAAGAATGCAGTATCATTTATCGGTAACACTAACTACTTTCTTATTGACTACTAGTTCCATTTGAGAACAACGAATTTCTTCGTTTTACCGTAGCGCTGCAGGAAAACATTGTGACTGCATCAGTCACAATTAGAGGTCAGCTTTGTGTAGCATCAGGAGAAAATTATGCAAATTATGACAAGTAGAAATTCTATGATACACATTTATCTGTTTTTAGTTTATTTATTATTGTATAATGAAGCAAACTCATATCATGCTGTCGTCATTATTCATGGCGTTCTCACTGGAAGCGATAGCATGGAACTCATTAGCAACAGAATTCAGGAGGTAAGCGAAACAAAAGGATTGTTATTGTTGTTACAGATATTGCAATACCATGATACCATTGTTTCCACATATGTGACAGATTGTTTTTGTTACTCTTACATTTTTTCGCATAAGTTACTTTACTCCTTTTTATTTAATGTAATATATTCCATTGTATTATTTGTAAATAGAGTGATCTGTCATTATAGTGTGGTTATTTTCATTTTTCAAATGTGATGTATGCATCATATCAACATATGCACAAATACTTTTATATTAAAAGTTAATATCTTTTGTTAATAAAGTTTTGTATTCATTCATGATGTATGAATGAGTAAAGATTTAATCTTTCTACATTTCTATAATTGATATGTTTCTTCACAGATGCATCCTGACACTCAAATCTACAACACTGTTAGATTTGCAGGCTGGAGTAGCCTGGATCCAATGTGGCAACAGGTAGAGGAAATAGGCATGGATGTACTTTCAATAGGTGCTGCATTTCCTGAAGGGATTAATTTAATAGGTTACAGCCAGGGTGGCTTATTAGCTAGAGCCATATTGCAAAGATTTCCCATGCATAATGTCAGAAATTTTATTTCCTTGAGCTCGCCTCAAGCAGGACAATACGGCAGTATGTATAATTATGACTTTTGAATAGACAAGAAAGTAAAGATTTCTTTCTAATCATAAAATCCTGGTTTTAGCACGTTTTCTGCACTTGATTTTTCCGGATTTAGTTTGTGAAACTGCTTATGAACTCTTTTATTCACGACTTGGACAACACACCAGTATTGGAAATTATTGGAATGATCCTTATCACCAAGTTACTATTATATCTTAATTTTAATTCATCTTACATATTAAGTACATTATTGTTTAGACTAATATTAAATTTTTTTTCTTTTCAGGAATTGTATTATAAATACAGCAAGTTTCTACCATTTGTGAACAATGAAATCGACCATTTCAACAATTCTGATTATAAAATAGGTTTAACCAAGTTGAAACGTATGGTACTTATTGGAGGACCAGACGATGGCGTTATTACTCCATGGCAAAGCAGTCATTTCGGATATTACGATAATAATAACACTGTGATAGACATGCGTGATAGATCTATTTATAAGGATGATGTCATCGGTTTGAAAACATTAGATAAACAGGGCAAACTGAAGCTCATTACAGTGCCCGGAATTTCCCACACTGATTGGCATAAAAATATTTCTATAGTAGATCAATTTTTGTTGCCATACTTAGATTAAATGTAATGAACTATAAGTAAATAATAAGTAAAATAACATTGCCAAATATCATATTATGGAATATGATTTAATATTACCAAATGCTCATGAAAAATCTAAGGAATATACTATTCGGACAATTTTTTTCACGTAATATATTAACACATCAATATAAAAACTACATAATAAATAATTTAAATTATAAGTTTAGAGGAAGGAAAGGGATGGTGGAATACTATTTTGTTTTTTAAAAATAACTCAGTAAATATTAACGCGACACAATTCTTATCAACACCAGTTTGCTAGCCATAAAGTTCTACCATTTACCTTATAAGTAGAAGTTCATCGAGTATATGGAATGAACATAATTTACAATTGAACAGAAGGGAAAAAAGGATGCATTTATAAGATAGCAGAGGAGTTATGAAATACTAACAATTAATGTTATAAAAGACATTTTTAATTACAAAAAAATCACAAATGATCCTTCGTAGATCTTGCACACTATACGTGCCATAAAACAAGGTTTTACGAATATTTTATAAAATATATTTTATTTGAAAAAAATTTCTTTAATCAATTTTTTTGGCTTAAAATATAACTTTTTAAAATAACTTCTTTTCTGTTAGTAAACATTATGCAACGTGCACTATGAGATTGTAAATTCGCAAGAGCGATCTTACACTCATAATGCAAATGGCTCACGTCCATCTCATGATTGTTCTCACTACATGATATAACTTTATATACCGAATTCATACACATTCAATTCAATTATATAATTTGGAAGCCATATTCAAGGCCTTTAAGCTAGATTAAAGTTAACAAATTAATATCTAACGTACTTCTCAAAATTACGTAGAGAGCACACCTGTACAAATCGGTGCTACCTGCAAAATTGAAATTTAGTTTTTATAAAAACACAATGAGTATTAATGACCAGTAGCCATACTACAATGCCTACATAGACTAACGAAGTAATTATAAGGTGTTTTTAGAATTTAATATGAATTATGTAAAATGTTATAGTATCTCACTACTTCACATGTATCTCACGATCCCTGTCTTTCCTCTATAATTATTAAATAATTTAAATTAATTATAAATTTATTGTTATATATATTTTATCTTTCGCATTTTATATTAAAATAGATTAATATGACAAATACATGACATATATATATATATATATATATATATATATATATCCATATACGCCCACACTTTTTGTGTGCACATGTATATGTATAGTAGCAAAAAATTTCAATGTATTATATATAAATATGTATATAATTTAAATAATACAAGGTCTGAACCTTTTTATGTTAAGTTAAAGATCGCATTTATGAAAGGTCAAAAATTTTTTTAAAAATATTCTGTATTTATAATCTGCATATTTCAAATTGCTTATATAATGTAAATTAATAAGAAAATTTATAAATAATTTTTACTTATTAATAAATTTATTAATTTTTCTATTACAAAATTATTACAATTATTGTGTTTATTTGTCATGACTACTCAGAGTATTTTAAGTATTGTTGGCACATTGCCTTACATTATTAAATGTTTATCTATATATCACCAATAGTAATTCTTCAAGATAAAAAATCCAAACAGTTTTTTTCAAAGAGCTAAATATCACATATATTTAGTGTAATAATCCGCATAATTATTTTTAGAACTTTTTATTGTGTGTAAAACGTGTGATCAGATCTAATGCCCACTTAGGTTGATCAGAAGGAACCATGTGACCTGCATTTCGTACGAGAATTTCTGTTAAATTATCAACAGTTTTTGTGTAGCCTGCCAATTTATTTCCAACCATCCATAGTTTCCTTGGCGCTTTCGCATATTTGTCTGCTCCGGACCACTGCAAATTTTTTAAGTAATTTTCCGTGAGCGGATATGCCACGATAATGTCCAATTGTCCATTGTAGATAAGCACTCTATAATGTTGCAGTAGATCAGTTAAGAAAAACACTACAGATTGCATGACGTCTTCTTTCAAATGTTCTTCGACAATGGTAGTTTCAACGTGAAAAGAATTATTGCCCACATGTATAGCGCGCCTAACGTCGGCTCTTTGAATCCATTCTGACATCCAATCAGAATCATTGCCATCTTTCACAAACAGATAGTTGTAATAATAGTCAAAACCAGTTAGGTTGTGAAATAGAGATGGTGTGTGGTTTAAGTCACCGTTAAGAAGTGTATCAAAAATTTTAAATGCCTCGAGATAATTCTTTTGTTTAATAAACTCGCGACCCTTCTTTTCATATGTTTGGAATTGAGTTTTTCCATTTTCATCTATCAGCCCGAGTTGGTACAAATAATCGCTGTATAACAGTTGGTTCTCTGGATCACATAATCCATTACCAATAGCTAGGCCTTTTAAGTTAATTTTTGTCTGTGCCTTTATATTATAATCTTTAATAGCATGAGACACCGCTGGCACATATTTCCCAGCATATGATTCACCAGTGACAAAGAAATCATTACTTTGTAATTCTGGGAATAACAGGAAAAATTGTACCAGGGCTGTATGAATGTCCCTGCCCACTTGCGTTTCATTTGTGGCATATCCTTTTTCATTATCAGTAAAGCTGTAGCCAGTACCAACTGGATTATCAATGTATATCACATTATGTGCTATATTCCATGAATATTTTCGCATCGTTAAAGTTTTATTAGCAGTTATTATAAATGGACCATTTTCCATAAAAAGACCAAACATTGAAGTTGCCCCTGGGCCCCCTTGCAGCCATAATATTACTGGTGCAGTCTTTGGATTGTGCTGTGGCACACAAATAACGTTTGTTTAGTAATTTTATATAATCTTAAGTGCAAGCTTAATTTGTAATGGAGTAATATACAAGCTCATGTATAACATCTCCAAAAAAATAATTCATACAATTTTAAATAAATTACGTCATAAATGCTTATAAAAAATATGCTTAAAAAGATAATATAGAACATAAGATTTGTATATGAAAATGAGTTGTTTAATAATTGCAATCTTAATTGCAAACAAACTTAATTTGTAACAGAATAATGTACAAGTCCATATGCAATGTCTTCATCAAAATAATCCATATACTTTTAAATGCCTCAAGAATTGCATAGATTATAAATGCTTGTAAAGAGTATGCTTTAAAAGCATAAAATTTGTATAAATACAAAAACTGTTATATAACCAGCTATTTAAAAAATTTCTGACGACACCTATTCCAGTAAATAAATTATCAACAATGTGTGCAAACAAATATACCAAAAATTGGTATCAACAGTACCCGCATTAAGTTAGTGTTTTGGCGAAAGAACTTGCTTAACAGTATATCAATATAATCTGACAATAGAGTAACAGAAAACGAGCAGAATCTGTCGAATGTAAGTAAAAATGAAAATTATAATCTTTCTCACGAATTTTGTAGCAGACACTTTGTAAAATCTGTTCTCGACAGACTGTCTAGATAGGTTATATTTAGGTATGCCAAAATTGTTAATTATTACTTACCATGGCTGGAAAAAACCAGAAGAAGAGATTGGAATTGTACTCTTTGTTAACTGTGAAATAACCTGAGTAACTGCTAATATCACCCATCTCTTTGTGCTGGACGACAGACTTTGTTCGCGCCTCGTCGATTTTTCCATTTTCTATCAGAGGCGTCAAGAAAAGTGGTGTGCCAGCATCCTCGGTGAGTTTAAACTGCTTCAATTGTGGATATACATTCAAAAATCCACTCGTACTTTCGTGCGGTAACACGAGAAACAGCGCGCTTAAGGTTAGCGCGAGAATATTGCTCATCTTGCTAGCTAGAAGTCACAATTGATACTGCCTTGCTGTACTAAGATTACTGGATACTGAACTCAACAAATGCGTCTAACTGCGGCTTGTCGTGTCGACGAATTGCTATCCCAGTTTTTTTCGTCGATAGTGTGCTAATACGATAAATATGAGGTTATAACACGTGATTATACATTATACCGTTTAACAAATCATGAAATGAAAATTTCCATGGATACTGACCTTTGTAGTCCATTCGAATTTAATGGAAGATAAAGCCTAGTTATTGTTATTGTAAAACAGTATATCAATACTGATTTTCGCTGAAGTAATAAATTTTTCAAGTATGAAAAATTTTTCCTTAGAATATTATAGAAATTGAAGATTTGTTGACGCGATTATATCTTGCAGCAAATGTAAACAATGAAAAAAGTTTAACAACTGCGTTGGTCGTTAACGGTCAAAACGATGGCGAAATGTAATAATTATTTTTTCACACACAAATGGTGATGCCTCGCAAAATAAAAAGTTTTTAACCAATCAACTTATTGTTTCATTGGGAATAATACTAGTTATAGAAGATGATTAGCTAATTCGTTTGTCCACATGCGGATTATCATATTTATGATGTTCAGTTGTGCAGTTGCCAGACATTGCCAGAGTTGCCTTTGACTTCTTTAGTCAAGACGGCAGCAACTGAGCTTATGAGCTACACTAGCTACAGGCGCGGCGCTCACTATGATCAGCTGATTCACCTAACCACAACCGAAAGATTTCCTCTCACATTTGAGTTGCGTCGGCGATCGCGACAAGGTTAGCGTTTACTATATTTAATTCCGGTTCTAGTTGACTAGCTGCTATTGTGCGTCGTAAATTTATAGACGCCCATTTATCAAATCTGTAACGTTACTTTATTGTCATATTTTATCATAATATGATAGTCGTAAAGATATTTTGGTTGTGTTAAACTGCAACGAGACTATGTATTGTTAAATTTATTGTTTAATGTTTATTGTTAAGTGTTAAATGTCAAATTAATTATATTTTGTATTTTTTTCTTTCAGTTGCTGTGATATGTTTATTGTAGACATTAAGCCATACATTTACACGTCTACATACGGATATTCAAGATGAATGATTCCTTCTTGGAAGAGTTAGAATTAATACCAACAGACTCGAAGAAGACATCTCAGAAGACACCTCAGCAACTGGATCGTCATATAACCACCAGGCATGCTACCTCATCTCCATTACTTCATTTCTCAGAGCAAAATGAGAGAGATAATGTTGTGCGACAAAAGGAACATTTCACAATAACAATTCCAAGTACACCTGATATAAAGATTATTAGTAGTAAAGAGTCTTCTTTGAAAAATACCAAGAGTCAATTTGATCAAAATGTGAAAAAACATTTTACGAATGTAAAAGTAGCAGAGAAAATGGAGAAGATTACAGATATTAAAGGAAAACCTGTAGATATAAAAACAAAAATGGGCAACAATAATCAGCAGAGTGTCAGCGGAGAACATAAAATGAAACTTCATGAGACAAAGTATCCTAAAGTGCCTGAAAGCAAAGATCGTAAACGACGTTCAGGATCGATTAAAGAAACCACTCATTCTCCAAATACTTATGCTAAGGAGAAACGGAAAACATCTCTTGATTCTGCTAATAATAATTCCTCTGATGCTTCTAGTAAGGAAAACAGTCGTCCTTCAGATTCTTCCAAAGAGGCTGGTCCTCAAAACCCGACGAAAGAGAAAGAAAAGTTGACTGATAAATCGAGAAAATCAGGTTTTAAGATACAAGATCAAGATCCAGTTGTTTTACTCACTGCTATAAAAGAACTGGTAAGTACATATACCAAGCAAGAGAGCACAAAGATTCTACGTGCTATGCAGGAATTACATATAAATTCCCAAGCTACCTTGATAAAAAATCTCCTGAACCAAACGGATGATCTTGTTAAAGAAATGCATCCCAGCAAATATTCCGCTAAAATGAAAGCACTGATTGAAGAGAATGAGTACTTGCAACAGGAGTTGATGGATTTGCGAATGCGAAACGAGAATCTACAGACTAAATTAGAAGAGCTTGAATTTTTGAAACAAGAAAATGCAACCTTAAAATTGAAATGCAACGAGCTAACTCAGACATAATATCAAACGATTGCAATAAATATTGGACCGCGAAATATTTTTTTATCTTTTTGCACAAAGTGCTAATTAGGACGTTCGATGTATTTTAGTTATTTGACATTTTACAAAACGCGTTATATATTGCAAGATTGAACAAAAAAAATCCTTTCGCTGAAACTGCCAAAAGAGATTACTAAACACTTACTAAACTATTCGCATTTACTTTTATTTAATGTTATGCAATATAATAATAATAGAGATCATTTAAGTATTAATATATATAGTAATGTAAGTGTCTTGACTTATTGAAGTTTAATATCGATGACATTTTATACATATCGCTAAAATAATTTATTTTTTTTACTAAAATGTTAAATACTAATTCTTAGATATGCGCACTACTTTAAGACTTTCCTATAATAAAATTTTTGTAGTAATTAATAAATCAGATTATATTTACTTATGAAATTTGTTTTTATAATGTCTCAAATTCCATAGTCCCTTATATTGAAGTTGAATATAATTTTATTCTCACTGGAATATTTAACATTTTTTAAATTAATACAAGTTAAATTTTAAATTTAATGATTTATCAAAAAAGATAAATATCTAATACATCGAATACTTAAAGTTCTCAAGATTTTAAAAGGTATTTTTGGGAAACATTATATATATGCACATATACATCAGAATAATGTATATGTACATATATTCGTAAATATGAGATTATAAAATGTTTCAAGACATCAATGAGCTGCTATATTTTTACATGTACACATATTTATTTAGTATATACAATATAAACATTCTCTTCTTGCGATAGATTTCTCATTAAATACTTATAGTTTGGATATCTTTGGCAAAATAGCCAAATTGCAAGGCTGTACGCATTTGCAATTAAAAATACGTATAAAAAGAATTGAGAAACTATGTCGATCAATTTACGATTAATGTCTTACGAATAATTTAATTTTATACTTAAGTTTTAAATGCACAATCTAGAAACCTACACACTAAGCACACAAACTTCGACAATGAAAGCCTTTTAATATAATTACACTGTTCATTGATAAATGAATTTATTTTCAAAAATTCACGATGCGTTGACGTTTTGCAAATACTTTTTGTAAACAAAATTTTTATGCATTGTTAATTGAATTGATTGTCAACAAAATTTGTAGCTAATAAATACAATAGATTGTAAATTTAACGAAAATAAATTTGCTTCAAATATATTTGCTACAAATTATACAAAATATCAGTATAAATATAAGAGAATTTTATGAATATGATGACAGATTGATTACAAAAATCAAACTACATCCGCCATTTTGTAACTGTTTGAATAATATACAACATGTAATTATATATATAATATAATTGTAATATATAATATAAGTATACAATATAAATATAATTTGTATTGTATATTGTATGTATTATACATACAATATAATTCTGTGAATATAGTAATAGTTACTTTATTAAAATGTTTATGATAAATAGACTTATACTAAATATCTGAGTTCTCTGTAAAACAAAAACTTTTTTTAATGTGGAAACGTATGCATGATATTAGTATTTGCAAACTTCTTTTATCACATTATTGAGACAAATTACTAATTTTAATTTATATTACACGCACCAATGAACATATTTCTCTCTGTATGTTCTTGAGATATTTGATAAAAACGTTTGCATCGCGAAACTTTGATGGGGCAGTTGATTTTTCAGCAAAATCTATTAATTGAGCTTTTTTTGAAGTTTTTCCGAAAAACGATTCTTCCAAACAGAGAATAGCCATGAATTAATATTTAAAAGAGAAATATATTGATATAAACGATGCAATTCATCATCGTGTAAATCCAACAGTATCTTTCAAGTTTGAAACGTTATATTTCTTTTATTCTATGGTTATTTAAATTTGAATTGGATGTCTATCCGTATTTTCTAATAATTTTAAAGTGATCTTTAGAACGATTTCCACTATAAATATTGTCTTATCCAGCCAAGAAGGAGAAACTAATTTGAAGAAATGCGTTCCATACTTCCTGTATCAAGTAACATCTGATGCGCATATAAAACGTTAGTTACTTAAAAACGTCTGTTATTCTTCAGACTTTCAGTCACGACGAGACGACGATTCAGCTCGTCTTCTTTCTTCATCTAGTATTTCTTGCTCCACTTCATCTTGATCTTCGTTATCAGTTCGTTCTCCTTCTTCGGGCGGCCTCGTCCACCTAATAAAACGATTTTTTACAATCGTATTTGTGGAAAAATGAATTTTCTCTTCATGTTTATTGTTTCATGTGTATTGATTTTGTTAGTTTATGTTACTTCATGTCTGTGCATTGTATGTGTGTATATTATATGTATGTGCATATGTCTCATTTGTATGAATTCGTATGAATATGAGAATAAGGCAGTCAAACAATACAAACTTGCGGGCGGCTATAACTGAAAATAAAATCACGTCTTAATCGATTGTCAGTTATTTAATTAACCATCGTTCATTAATATTGGCTGTAGTGAATACTATTCTGTAGTAAAGTTTCTGTATCAAAGTCTTTATCATGCATCCTAGCCCAATCATACTTTTATATTCGAAATTGTAGGGTTTTAATAATATTAATAATCTAAAAATAGTGCAAAATCTAACCTGATTAATGTTTCCGGTGATCTGTAGAGGAAGATCAATTTGGCAAACAAGTCTTCTTCAAGGCATAAATCGCCGCTTTCGCGGACCAAGTAGATATCCAAGCAGAGTCGAAGAATTCTGTCGACATAGGGTAAATCATCGAACATGATCTTAGGTGCCATATCGCTGACGATTTTCCTCATCATTTGACTTATGACTATCACCGCTGTGGTATACAATCCTAGGATCCTGTTTACAGTTATGTGATTTTCAATTAATGAATAATAATAATAATTCCATAAAATTGTCATAATTTTTCGTAAGACTTTGCTATAAGAACATCTATGAAGACATAAATTTTACTATTAAATTTACCCAAATCCGCTGATGAAGCTTAAGCCCTCGGGGAAAGTCTTATCATTGAATAGGAACATCATGATATAATTACAATCATTTAGTGGTACTCTGTCCAAGAATTCGGTGTACGGAGGGTCCGTACATATTTCTCTAACCACCCACCATTGTTTATTATCACAACATGACTTGTTCGTTGATAATTGTATACTCATGTTTCTGTAAAAGTGACTGTCTTCGTAGTCTTTGTAGTCTTCAGATAAATCTCTTACTAGAAACATATTATAGATAATGTTCTTATGCCCTTCTTAACATTACTTTAATAACATTCAATTATGCTTACGTCCTTCTATTAATTGTCGAACGTCACTGGTGGTTCTAGCAGTGACTTTGAGGAATTTGGGAAAGGCGTTTTGCAATTCTATTGTCGCATTTGTTGCATCGGAATCCTCGCTTAACATGTCCACTAATGTTTGTCTTGCAGGGTTCAATTTTCCGTTCACGTACGGTGGCAAACTTATAGGTTGAACCGTCGAAGTGACTCCACTGGTATCTTTAGCGTCTGTTTTCCTTGAAACTGTCCATTCCACGTGTACAATTACTTCCGTGATATTAGAAACCAATTCACTTTTCAATCTAAAAAGAAAAACGACAATAACAAATTTTTTTCTAATGAAAATGTTTCTATAACAAGAAGCCATCAATATTTTTTAATCTGACGTTAATTCTGTTTCAGAAGAATAGTATATATATAATGCTTTTCTATTAATTTTTTTTATCAAATAATTGACTTATTAAGTGTATATATTTTTTAATTTTAAGTTAATTATTAAAAACAATAATCTTTTTTTTATATAAAGAGCAAACCTTTCTTTATCAGGTGGGGAAATATGCCAAAGTATTCCCGAGGAAGTCGGGAATTTTACTGCAGCCACATCAGAATGGATGTAATTTTCGAAAAAGGTAACAGCTGACCTCTTTTTCGAATATATACTTGCAAGACCTTTGTATTGCTCTTCCGTATAAGCGGTGATAGAACTGCCCTGTGCCGATATGGAATAAATGGGTTCGTATGGACCGATTCGTATTTTCATGGACACATCATAAGGCAAGTTTGACTGTCCGACGGTACTACCAAGGGCAAATAGAAGTAATGGGAACCAGATTAAAGCAATTATGAGCAAAAGTACACTCCCGCCTACCAAGTACTTGCTCATTTGTTTTTTCTTTTCTCCTCGTGGTTGAGGATAGTCTGATTCAACTCCTCGCATACACTAAAATTTTATAAAATAATATATTACAACTTTAAATAAAAATGTTTGCATGAAGATGAATGGAAAAATAGCGTTTATTTTAAAACCGGATTTAAATATATTATATTTCTTATAAAACTTACTTTGATTTGATAAATACTGGCAAAGATGTCTTCCATTTTAAACCAGTCCATTATAGCCATGGACGTATCAGTCCAAATCCAATCCATCGCTGCCCGAAGTTCAAAGAGAAACGGTACAAACATAAATCTGCGAAACAATTTCTTAGATAAATATAATAAAAATAATAGAAAAATTTGATAAACATTCTACTAACCCTTTAAATAGGACATAATTTACAATGCTATACTTCTTGCACAAAAAATTGCCCAATATTCGAGTCGGATATCCTTGTCGCAATTGATAAGCCGCCAGCAAAAGATAGAAGCATTTTACCATGTACCAGATTTGTGGCGGAAGAAGTTCGTTGAATTGTCTGTAATTGTAAATATATTGTACATAATATATCGATAAAAAGGAAATGTATTACAATCTTACCTTTCCGTCGCGCTTGGTAAAATGAAGAACATCCATAGATGAATCCCGAATACTAAGCAGTATTGGAAAATTAACTTTCCTACAATAGATTTTTTGAGGAAAAGAGCTCTATCGATAACAATTAGAGCAAATTGTAATAATAACATTAATAGGAAAGGCATAGGAACTCGATTTTCCTGAAAGTAAGCCGTTACTCCGCCATCGCCTTGTTGAGTCTAAAATTAGAGAATAAAATTAATTTTGTCATTTATGTAAATAATAATAAATATTATTTGTATAAGTATTAATAATTTTGCAAAGTTTCCCCTCTCTATATACTTACTCCAAATGCAGAAAACCCGAAAATAAGCAGCAGAAAGTTAAAGAAGTCACAGAGAAACATGTAAGCGTAAACATTTGTTTTCTCTTTACCAGTTGGATCGATAATTCTCATAAAGAAGTCTTTCATTGGTTCAGCGTGCTTAGTTACTCTGCAAAATTTGAAAATATAATTGGTTTTAATGAAACAAAAATAATCTAAGAATACATTGCCCTCATTAGCCTTGCTTTGATTTTTTGTTTG
>QKQZ01051593.1:0-10230 GCA_003595255.1 Solenopsis fugax
TAGTTAATTTTTTATTCATATAACTTTTAACGTAACTAAATTAATTTTATGTGCCATTAACTTGAACTTAATTTAGTTAAAAAAATTTATTAACTTACCCAACCCTGTTAAATACCAACTTGCCAATGGGAAAGATTTTTCTTTCATCGCGTTGCTCAAAGATATTCCTTCCATCGTTCATTTCTCAGATCGATTGATATTGAAAACTAATTATATATTAATTTGCTGTTTGATTTTTTCCGTTGAATTAGGATGATTAGCATGTATTAAACAACGTGTTCTTTTTTTCAAAACGAATAGAACCACATGTAGCATCCCACACAACACACGGACGTCCATGGGACGCTCCCACGTTCTGAGGACGTCCCGCGGTCCGTGTGTTGTATGGGATACATATAACATCCCTTACTATTAACAAAAACATATAATAATATAATAGTTTCTTCAAGTGTTATTACATTAAGGCTGTTTCAAAATTTATTGTCAGCGTTAAAAATCTATAATTTACATGTACTATAGATTTTCAGTGCTGATAATGAATTTTGGGACACAGCCTTTCGTTCTACAATAAATTTTTCTGGTGTATTGATTGGCTGCAGGATAAAAGATTTCTAGAGATTTGAGAATTTCCTCTATTCTGCAATCAATCAACATTAGAAAATTTGTCGAAATGTTTTCCTTTTAGCATTTTAGCAAGAAAATTAAAAAAAATTGTTATAATAATGCCAATAATGATAATTGCCGATAATAAGAGCAGATTACACTCATGATTAAGTCGAATATTTTACTTTTATCATAATAAATATTTTTATTATAACAAAATATAAGTCAATTACCTAGAAAAAATGAAAATTGGAGCGTACTTCGAATGTAAGAAGAGAATGACAGAAGCGTAAATAAATCTTCTAGAAAGGGAAAATTCGGACAATGAAATGTAAAAGAGGTATTAACGCTTCTTCTTACGTTCCATTGTCCGATTTTTTTATTCCTAGAAGTTTTCCAGCAAACGAAAATAAATTCTATTGAATTGAAAATTGTAATTTATTTTAATTTATCCGAGTTCGCGCTTTAAAGTTTCCGGGTATTTTTAGATTCAAATGGACTCAAAGCTCAAAGGGACTGAAATACGAAATGCGCTATTATTTTGAATTCGGATGGATTCATATCTTCATTATATTATTTTTGGATTTAAATGGATTAAAATATGAAATGAGCTATTCATGTTGAATTCATATTACTTCTGGATTCAAATAAATTCGAAAAACCTGTCATTTTACATAACAGTCAATGCGATTGGTCAATTCCAATGGACTAACCGGTTGGTAAGCTAAACGAAGATTGGTGAAAGAGGCCCTAATGAGCAGTTGTGCATCTGGATGTATCCAATGGGTGATGAGAGTTTTTTGACCACATTGCGATCACCAGCCACTCACAGTGTTTAAACAGTGAAAAAACTCTAGGCGCACCAATCGCTGTGAATGGCTGTGGTCAATGTGGGTTGAATGTGATTGGTTCTTACTCTTAGATCCAACCAATCACATTAAATTGCTATTTAAGTCGATATTCATAGACTACGTTTACACGGCCCGACTTACGCCGAAGTTATAACATCGATGTTATAAAACTAGCCAATCACGAGTATTCTTCAGAAGAATGGAAAGACTGTGATTAGCTAGTATCATAACATCGATGTTGTAACTTCGGCGTAAGTCGGGCCGTGTAAACGTAGTAATAGTCAATTATTATGTTTAACCGTCCGATGGCGTCTTAAATACCATCTTAAGATGCCATCAACCAATCTGAGAACCGTATAAGCATCTTAAGACACTGCTTAAGACGATCTTGAAATAAGAATCGTTTATAAATACCAGCCTTAGCTGCTCAGTGAGCGATCGTAATACTGAATGCACGTAAATATTTGCTTCATACAAAAAGTTTGCAATCTGTTTATACAAAACGGAAATAGAGCCATATTTTTGAAAATATACGAATAATTTTGCATACGAAAGTTATTTGCATGTTTTCAAAAATAGGACCCATGATCAGAGGCCCTATTTTTGAAAACATGCGAATAATTTTCGTATACGAAAGTGGCAGAATAGCCAATGGAATTATTCAATGGTATTTTCCTATTGGCTATTTTACCACTTTCGTATACGAAAATTATTTGCATGTTTTCAAGAATAAGACCTCTGAGATATGATAAATATGATAATACATACATCCCTTACGAAAAAGACGCACGGGTTAGAAATTGTAATCTTATAGTACAATAACTACAGAAAAATATTACAATAACCACACACGAATATTACATTAACGAGTAAATAATTACAATAAACTTGTGTGGTTTTTTCGCACTACGGTCAATGGATCACAGGAAAATATTACAAGATTACAATAATCACATGGATTACAATTCCTAGCCCGTGCGTCTTTTTCGTAAGGGATGTGTTTTTGCATGGATTTTAGCTTTTATATATACACACGCACATGCACACGTAAGATCTCGGTGCGGTAGTATGTAAGGATGTTTTATAAAACACGTACATGTATAACGTGTAATCGAGTTTATCGGTAAATTTTTTTGTATGCAACAACTTTACGAATCTGCGAATCTTCAGTTGGCGATTTAAATTTTCGATTATCGATCAGATGAATTATTTCGCTCTCGAGTCTAGGTTCTCGAGGGGACACACGATACACGTGCGATCCCTGTCGTATAGTCGTGGGTCGTAGCCAGTCGTGGCGTCTTTCGTGACTTCCAGCAGACTACGTGACACGAAAAATTGTTTCTTCCCTTATCTGACTTCTAAATAATGACCATCACGTTACACACCGCCAAGGTAAAAAAAAAAGAACGGAAGAACATAAAATTTTTATTTTATTGATTGTAGTGATTGTAGTGGTTTTATCACGAACCAAACAAGTATCTCATTGTGCTTATTCATTCTCATTATCACCGATCGACGAGAGTACAAGGTTCTTTCTACAGAATTTATTCTCAGTTTAAAGTAAGCCTTGAAAAAAATATTCTGCGTCTGAAATTTCGAGAAGATTTTGTAAAAGATTGTCACAGGAAATTTTCATGATTCACCCTCTGTACACACGTTTTTTTTATCATCTTTACACAGGTTGGCTCGTGATACTTCAGAGTTACTTTTTCAAGTATAAAAATTTTTCAATAACCTATACATACATATATATTCTAACATTTCTAGAAAGTATTTGTATGTTAATACTATCGCTTCGGCAAGTTGGCATGCAAATTTCTTTAAAAAACTAAGGATACTGTAATAACATTTATATACAATTTTTTAAAAATAAACAACTATACAAATATACTTTCTATAGATGTCAAAGTATACATAAGAGCCATTGAAAAAATTTTTATACTTATAAAAGTAATATAAATTAATCCACAAGTGTCATAACCTAACATGGATAAAATGCTGAAGAACAGTGTGAACACAGGATGTTAAAAAAATTGTATATAAATGTTATAAATCTAAGTACAATGCTGTTAACTTTTCAAAGAAAATAAATATACTGGATCATTTGTCAAATCATATGCACAGAGGGTTAAACGTTAAACATTAACCAATAAATTATGTCCAATAAAATTACATTTTGTCTTAAGAATTATGATATATACCTTTACAGCATTAATTATTGCACAGCTTTCAGAAAGATTTCAATCTTTCACATTTCATGTGCAACAATTCTGCAAAATGTCATTAAATTTTGCAATAGAAATGTTTCTAAAATCTTGTGAAATATTAAAATATTTCAAAAATTTATCATGTACAATAAATTTTCAGATTGATCAAATTTTTTGCTTGTTAACATACCCAAAGAGAAAGTTTGCTTTGTTGCTTTTGTTGACTGGACGAGCGAAAATTTTCTGAATCTGCTTATGACATGTGCTAAGTTTATATTGGGCGAGTTTTTTAATTCATTAATTGATCAATTATATTATGCGCAAATGCAGCTTTTACAGAACAAAGTTGTATTTGCGCATAATATGATTGATCAATTGATGAATTTAAAAAATCACCCATAGTAGAAGTGAACAAGAATGTTATGCAAATAAAATATCTTCTTATATATTATGCTTTTTGTTAAAATATTTCAGAAATCATTTATTAAATTAATCAGATGCAAATAATTAAAAATGTAGAATAAAAACACTAATTATATTTTATATAATTTTTTACTATAACTTTTTAATACTTGCATCCTTTGAATATAATAAATTTAAATATTATTGCGGAAGTACTTAAAGTACTTCAGAAATGTTTAAATTGTTAAAATGTTATTATATTCAGAAGATTACAATTAGTAATTTTAAAAAGATTTCAATAACTTTGGCAATATTTCAGAAAGATTTAAGATTTTTTTAAGTGACTTTTTAATAATTTTTCTGCAAGGTTTCAAGTGCAAGAATCGTAAACATTTTGCTCCCAGAGACATCTCAGAAATGTTGCATATATAGAAACATATTTCACAACCTTTATGAAATGTTTCATTTTTTCAAATTGAAATGAGAACGCCTTGTACGGTCAAGCTGGATCTTAGTGCTTTTTATAAATTTTACTTGTGTGATTTTTTATATACCTTTTTTCAAATCACACAAGTAAAATTTATAAAAAGCACTAAGATCCAGCTTGACCGTACAAGGCGTTCTCATTTCAATTTGTATACATTACATTAACGGTCGAATATCTCCAATTTTTCATTTTTTCATTTTTTGAAATATTTTTGAGATATTTCTGAAAAATTCCGGTGTTATATGTGTGGGTAGCTTATTACTTTATTTTCACAAAGCTTTTGTGCGAGGGCTCGAGAAAATTATGTTTGTGGAAAAATAGTTTGCTGCATTATTTTATTGATTGTAATAGAAGTAATTTTTATCTTATTAAGATGGATGAAAGTGAGACAACAGAGAAAGAACTGCAGGCTGATGTTCCTCGTAAGGTATCCGAGTCCGATAACAACTCCGAGGATTCTGCAATGAGTCCTCAACGATCCTCTCCAGAGAAGGATCCTGAACATGATGACGATGATGGATGGTTAGATATTCTTGGCAACGGTCAGTTGAAGAAGAAAATTATACAGAAGGGTAAAGAAAATGTTAAGCCACACAAAGGCGATATATGTACAATAAAAATGTCAGGTGTTCTCGACGATAATACAATTGTAGAAGACTACGATAATTTAACAATACAGATAGGAGATATGGAAGTAGTACAGGTATTAGAATTGTTATTATAATTGAAAGGTTTCCTACAAAAACCAAACAGATTAAATTTTCAGAAAATAAAAAACTTCTTGTCTTCAAACCGTTTATTGTATAAATATGGTAATTTTTTCTCGATATATAAAAGAAGAGATATAAAAATAAAGTTTATGTTTTGATTAATATTTTGCGGACTCATTTAAAAGTAAAAAAAAAAAAAAAAAAAATNAATTACAAAACCTGTTGAACTTGTTTGGTTCTTACGGAAGTTTTATATTTATTACCAATTTATTCCATTATACTTAATATTATTTCTGTCTTAATTCTGTCTTTTATAACTAAAGATCGTGGTTTATATTTGATGCATACATGCATAATTGTGACTGTTTTGACAAAAATATTCTCAGTAGTTTGCCATTATCTTTCGCGTGAGAGATGGTAATTCAATTAAAAATCTGATCTGAATGGATTTGAACTTGGATCTTTAGCACAGAAGGCAAATACACAACTCTTATACCATGATCATACATATTTTACACATTTATATTTTATAATATTAATAATGATAAAAATATGAAGACGGAAATATTATTTAAAGTATAAAGCAATAATTTTTTCACTTTTTATTTTACAAATTACTCTTAATAAAGACATTCTTTTATATTTCTCGTTAAATATAGTAATTTTTTCTTTGGATATTTAATTTGTATAAGAGCAAAGTTTTAAGTTTTGATTGATACTTTGAGAACTTGTTTAAAAGAACAAAAAATCTGTAGACTCATTTGATTCTTGCTTTTATATTTACATTGCCCGTGTTTTGTTTGATTCTTGCTGAAACAAAATTGTGATGTAACGCTACTGATAGAGAATAATTTGACGCCATAATTCAGATTTAAAAAATGAACTTGTTTGGTTTTTGGAAATCCTTTAATTACTTTTAATTACAACTATTAGTATCTTGTCCAATATAAAAGTTTAAATTGCAGGGATTAGATCTAACTATTATATTGATGGAATTGGACGAAATTGCTCAAATTCTAGTTCATCCCAGATTTGCTTATGGCTCACAGGGAAAAGAATCTATACCACCTAACACCACTATAACATACACAGTTGAATTGAAAGCGATAGAAGATGAACCTGAGATGGAGACTTTAAGTATTGAGCAAAGGAAAAAAATAGGGTAATAGTTTTATTTATGAGTCATAGAGGAAAGTCACTAATATCATTTTTTAAATATATTTCTTAAACAAAAACTAAAAATAAAACTTTGAAAACAGAAGTACAAACTAGAAAATGTCTTCTATCAAATGATATAGTAGTTTATATATTCCGAATTTTATACTAATTAAGTTTATCATTAATGTAGCTTATAGAGAGAACTGAAAAATGTATTTAATAATCAATATGAAAATATTATTAGGTATTACGATGATATTAAATATTAAGGTCCACTTCAATCGAAAAATGGCATTTCTTATCTCTTGCACATATTGATCTAATATCCAACTTATTAAAATTAATAAATTAATAACTTTTAACTTGATTTTTAACTTCAATCATTTATTTTTAAACACATAAATTTTAACTTGTTAATTTTTTTTTAAGTTAAAAATTTATCTATGTAAAAGAAAAAAATACATTCACGCGCGTATATATGTAGGAATGTATTTTTTTCTTTTACATAGACACACACGCACGCACACAATATAATTTTTAAGAATTACATTTTAATTTAATTTAATTTTAATGCAAATTTTAATTAAATTAATTTAAGTTGGATATTAGATCAATATGTGCATAATGCAAGAGATAAGAAGTGCCATTTTTCGATTGAAGTGGACCTTAATATTGAATGAACTTATATTAATTAAATTATTTTAATTTTAATTAATATAAATGATACTTTTCAAAATTAATTTTAGTTTTAACTAAATTTAATTTTAATGCAAATTTTAATTAAATTAATTTAATGAACTATTAATTTTAACTCAATTTAGTTTTTAAAAAATATTAATTTACCCAATCCTGATTACAGCAATAGGAAACGCGAGCGTGGAAATTGGTGGTTTATTCGCAAAGATCTCAGTTTTGCGATACAATGTTATCGAAGAGCATTGCAATATCTACAGCTAGATAATAATACAAATTGGAATAGCAATGAAGAAACACATCCGGTTACTGATAAAGAACTGCAGGCTCTATTAGATGATAGCATAAAGGTGTACAACAATTTAGCAGCTGCATTAATTGAAACTGAATCGTACTATCAAGCCTTAGAATATGTAGATCTAGTTCTGAAGTATCATCCAACAAATACGAAAGCCCTATTTAGAAAAGGTAATAAAAAAGAATCTTGCTTAATTATTTTTATTTAAACAAGCCAACCTTTTTAACATAGCAACGTGTCTGTATTGTTACTGGTATGCTGCTCGCCAATCATATCAGTTCTGATAGCAACGCATGTATTGCTATCAGAATTACAGCAATTGAATTTGCATTTGTTGGTAAATTTATATTTTCACGATAGAACTTCGAATAGCAACTTCTTGGCAACATACCGGCAACTTTGAAATCATCATTAAAATTTGTGTTATGTTGCCATAATAATTTATGGGCTTACACAATGCTGTTACATTATCAACACGAGATTGTTATCTTGTTGTTAAACTACTGGTAATATTATGTACATTATTGCCTGCATGTTGCTCCAATGTCGGAATATTCGAAATTGTCGAAGACAAATATGCAGTAAGTTTCCAGCAACTTGAGAAATTATAGATTTGCACGATTTTACTTAGACACGCTTTGCTATCTGGGAATTGTTATACTTAATATATACGCAATATAAGTATATATATATACATATATATATACATATATATATGTAGCATTAATATGTTTACAGGAAAAATATTAAAAATCAAAGGAGAATATGCAAAAGCTTATATGGCTTTTGTTGAAGCAAAAAAGTTGGAACCAAACATGAAGTCGTTGCAAGCAGAATTGATAAGTTTAAAAGAAAAAATTTTAAAAGAAAATAAGAAGGAAAAATATTTATATGCTAGAATGTTAGGAGTGAATAAAGATACTGATAAACCGCCAAACAATGCAAAAGTAGAAGATAAAAGAAAATATGCTAAAGGAATTCTGTGGACTCTGCTTGGAGCATCTGCTGCTGTCATCGGCGGTATACTTGTACACAGATTTGTTTCGTGAAAACGGGAAAAAAAAGAATATAAAACTAAGATAAAAACAAAGACAAAGTTAATGAGGTGCAAAATAAATTTATATTAGTAACAGAAATATATAGTTAAATATTATAAATTCTTATAATTATTTAATATAAAATTATATATTTCTAACGTGCATATAAACATATTTGATGATCCAATAAAAATGGTAGACATAAATGCAGAAAATATTCTTTTCTGATTGTATATACGTGTGTATATACAACCTTTGTCAAAAGTATTAGACATCTATATTTTCTTCATTTAACTGGAATTCTTTTGTCTATATTATTTCCTTTTAGTTAACTGACATTATGCAACATTATATATTCGTATAAGTTTAAAGGATTTTCGAGAAACAAAAAAATAATTCATATTTTAATTTCTGTTTAAATCTCTCTGTTTAAAAATAATTTAAAAAATACAAGGTATCTAATATTTTTGACCCTGTATATATAAATAGTATTATTTAGGTTTCATAGTCGATTCTTCTATTTAAGACCGTTTTAAGTATTATCTTAATATGTCATGAACCAATAACAGCCATATTGGCATTTCAAGACATTGCTTGAGACAGTTTTGAAATAAGATTCGATTATGAATACCGGCTTTAGGCTTGTATTCAGAACATGCTTATCATAAAATTAGCTATTACATCATTTTATCTTTATCGTTCATTAGACATAAAACAAGAATAAAATGACAAAACGCGCGCGCTAATATAAGCATGTTCTGAATACGAGCCATAATATATGTAGATGTGAAGAATTTATAGGTTTGGGTTTGAAATTGAAATGTATCGATGTTAATGCTCATTACCATTCTTTTCACTTCATAGCTGTTTTCTCGCGAGCGATGCTTACTCTCAGCGTCGCATATTATGAAAAAATAGCTATGAATGAAGAGGGACGACAATGGGCATAAATACAGACACATTTCAATCTCAAACCCAAAACTATAAATTCTCAACAGTAATGATATGTTTGTATGTGTTTATACACAAACATACAGGATATTCCATAAGAAATGGCCAAGCGGTCGTAGACCGCAGGTAAAGCAGACTAAAATCGAAAAGTCCTATACCATTTTGCGACTTTTGCATAGTTAACGAGTTATTAATTTATAAAGATAGCCGAATTTGTCCTATCGCCAAATCCAAGCGCGCAACGAAAACGCCCTGCGATTAAAGTTGCTAGATGCGCGGAAATTGTTTATGAGCGGTGTTGGAACGATGCGTGGAGTACAGTTCCGAATGTTTCGTACATTTAGCAACGATGACCGCTGGTCACATCTCTTGGCTCGTTTACATTTGGCGGTAGGTTGGGTGAATTCGGCTAAATTTATAAATTAATAATTTGATGGACTTTTTTACTTAGTTTAATCCAGCTTTGCCTGTATATGATCACTTGGCTATTTTTTATGGGACACCCTGTGTATATATGCATATGTATATACATCATATATAGAATTTATCAAAAAATTGTTTATGTTACAAACAATAATTATGTAAAATGACTATCTTATGATTGAAACATATACGTATTTTTATAATATATTATAAAAAATTATTAAGTAAACTTTTTTATTTTCATAAACTATGAAGAAAAAATACATTTGGTTAATTAAATATATAAACGCATTATATAACTACATTAAATTCTTTTAATCTTAAAGCACAGATGGAAATCGAATAAATTTTCGATTTTTCCCGTAGTCTATACATATTTAAATGATACATTGTGCAAAATGAAAATATTG